>CM035806.1:9627213-9632213 GCA_020466095.1 Chlorops oryzae | reverse complement strand
CCCCCTTTAAAAACTTTTAATAAATTTCCGGATGAATCGCCTTTACTCACAAACGCAACTATTGGATAGCTTCTTTGAAGCCTTCAAAAAAAAAAATCATTTAGGTACCTACATAAAACAGAATTGGCTAAACATATTGAAAAACCTTTATAAGAAATAATTACAAAAAACAAAAAAAAATATCTTGAAGCAGCACTTTTTAATCCCCACAAAACAAAAACGAAAACAACAACCTAGTGGATAACTAGCTTAAAATTCTTGGAGACTTTGTATTGACTACCAACAGACTTTCTTTTCAATTAGTGAAAATTTTATTACGTAAAATTATTGATTGTAATCACTGTAAATAATATGAAGAAATACCGACAAGAGGTGAAGAAAATATACGAGGAAGAACATTGTAAAATACAAACATATATGTATCTGTATATAACTATACACATACATATATATTGAGAAATTATAGTCCTCTCATGTATACAAAACAAAAAAAAAAAAAAAAAAACAAACAAAAAATACGAACAAATACTGAGAGTTTTAACCTGTTGTACACTCATTTGGACGAGATACTTAAAGTATATCCCTGTAACAGTATAACAGTGTTATTTAGAGGCAATGAAATAACTAATACTGAAAGCTTTAAAAGGCCGATTTAAAATCATTTTATAACCCAAAACATTATGTAACAAACCTGGATCTCGAACGCAAGAAAACTTGCAATTGCAAAATATTATATGAGAGCATACGATTATATTAATGAATCCATATGTATATTCAAAGAAGCACTAAATACATTTACATCATATATGTATATATTATATATATATATATATATATATATATATATATATATGTAAGAAAAAATAAACTCAATAAAAAGGTATATATATATTAAATAACTAAAAACCAAAGAATTTGCGTTTTTTTTTTCAATGAGTTCTCAGACATATTCCCAGAATTTCAGATTACAGAATACCCTTGTGAAAAACGCCGCGGCAATGATTTCACTGTCGCGCGAATGTCCCCGCGAGGGGAATCAAATTTTGATTTACGGGCTTGGCGAACCCCCGGACCCTAGCCAACAGTTCGAGCATTCCTGGCAGATTGGGTATACAATCTATAAAATGGTAGTGGCTCACGAACGGTAGACCATTAGACCTTAACTTGGTACAATGGGGATCAGGGCCCCATGGACTGACCGCCCGTGCCTGATCGTTTGAGAGGCTCCCTTGTAAGGCTCGTTGGTAGAGAAGTAGAGTGTACTTTAGGTATGGTGCCGTGCATTAAGGCCATAGGAAATAAGGCCATATGGCTTTATTTCCAAAAAAAAAGTGAAATAAGACCATATGGCCTTATTTCCATTACCGAACTGAAATAAAGCCATTATGGCATTATGTCACTTTTAGCTTTTATGTGCATATGAAAATTTCGCACATATTTTGAATCAAAAATTAACAAAAAGAACTTCAAATTTTGGGCATTACAGTAAAATTTGATGGAAAAAAGGGATAAAACAAAGTATTGTGGGTTTGAAGTTGCACAATAACTTAAAGCATTCTGCAAAATAGTTGAAGTTGACAGTACCGCGAAGCCCGCTACGCGGACTACAGGGAAAAAAGGGATTGAATCCCTTGGACAGGAAAAAAATTAAGGAAAAATCATAAAGTATTGTGGGTTTGAAGTTGGGAGCGTAGACAAGCTGATATGGCTTTATTTCTCATAAAATTATGATTTTATTTCACTTCTTCACTGGAATTAGGGCCATATGGTCTTATTTCACTTTTTTTTTTTGGAAATAAAGCCATATGGCCGTATTTCCTATGGCTTTAATGCACGGCACCTTTAGGTATATTTGGAATTTAAAAAAAAACGATCGCACTATAACCTAGATTTAGCCCGGGGTCCATATAACATTCGTTTGTCGTCTCCGGGCTCTCTTATAATTAAGCTTTAGCATTAGGAGCCGAGAAAATTTTCGCCGTGATTTCAGGGCTGCATTGCGATTTCGTATGGGAAAAACAAGCAGTTACCATTTTGGCCTAGTAAATTATACGCTATTTACACGTTAAGACATTTCGATAATGAAACAAATTGTCGTTGGCTAGAGAGGCAGGGGGAAGAGAGAAAAACGCTACCATACGACATCCCCGGGCGTCCCTAGACCACAAAAAGTGTGTTTCATTATCGAAATGTCTTAACGTGTAAATGGCCTCTTAGGGATGGATATCGATTATACGATTAATCAATCACAGGCCACCTCGATTAAAAACATCGACTTTTTCGATTGACTAATCGATACCCATCCAGTGCTGTCGTTTTCGTATCTGAGAAAGTAGCAAAATGGTTTTTAAATAGTAGTTTTCATAAAATAAAAGGAGTATATTAAAAAACAGGAGTTTTTAAGCAATAGAAGAAAACAAACCAGTTAGGGGTTACCGTTTAAAAACCTCGAAAACTCGTAAGCCAAGAAGGCTTCAAAAATGAAAGATTGTAATTTTGTATGAAAAAATTTACACTTTTTCGCTTTTTAAATCTTTTCACATTTAATGGAATATCCTAGTTGCTTATAGTTATGGTGACCATCATATCTGTTTTTAGCAGAGGTGTTCTTTTTTTTAGGCTCTTGTTCTGCGTGTTTTTTTTTTTTTTGTGGAAAATAGCGAAAATGTCCAAAAAAAAATTGAAAGGTCCGTTCTATGACAACCTCGTAAAAGATTTAAATAAACCAAGCTGAAGACTAAAAAAAAAAAATATTTTTGTTCTGTTTTTCAATTTCAATTTATCGTCACCGTACTTATAGTATATATATATAGGCTTGCCAGATAGTTAATTTGCACCGCACAAAGAAGCTGTTATAAAATTTATTTACAACCAAATAGTAGTACGTTAGCGAAAGGAGTAGTAAAGTAGTACGGCAAGACAAAAAGGAGCAAAAAAAAAGTACTATAGTAGCATTTCGACAGCACTGTACCCATCCCTACTAGTAATACTTGATTCTGGCTCGGGTGAGGACGTTTAATTCGGATATGTAGCGGATTGTTGTATTAATTAAACAACAAAAATTAATTAAATTTATTAAATAATAATAAACAATAGAAATGGCATGGTAAGAATGAAAATAGAATAAAATTATATATGATAGAATTTGCATGACAAAACGATCAATCGAATTACGAGAGTTTTCCACTCACTCTCGATGGCTTTCGGATTTCTTCCCCCCAAGAAGTGTTCAATGTTCCTCCATGGGCGTGCAATAAACAATTTTTATTGATTACGAAACTGAAAGTTGAGCGAAGCGAACTTAATCTCCCAGCAGTAAACAGTTGGATCATTATTTGAAAGAACTAGTACTTTAACCAGCCTCAGAAGAACAAGTGCAGTGCAGTTCGTAAAGTTAAACTACAAATCAATCGATAGTGACTAAATATAAATTTTTGTTTTTTCTCACGATGTGCTTAAAACGAAAAACAAATCAACGATTCTGGTACCTTGTTCCCGTTAACAGCACTAGTATTGAACTGGTGCAAATTTAACCAATTGCCTATAAAAATACTAGAATAATTCTGGTGCATACTGCATTAGTGCTTCCCTGTACAGATGTTTTACTGATTTTCTACAGAATTTTATACGGGTAAGGGTATAGAAAAGAACTAGTACTGGTGGCTTTTGCACTAGTAAAATACTAGTACAGCAGTAGTTGAAATTACTGCAGGGCTGTTTTTGGGCGTTTGGCGTTCGGAATATCGATTTTTTTATAAGACGAAAAGAAATAGGAGAGGGAGGGAGGGAGGGAGAGATATTTGGGGATAGAGAGAGGAAGGGAGATAGGGAGAGATATTTGGAGGTTGAGAGTGGGAGGGAGATAGGGAGAGATATTTAGTGATAGAGAGAGGGATGAGTGAGAGAGAGAGAGAATGAGAGGGAGGGAGAGAGAGAGTGAGAGAGGGAGGAGAGAGAGAGAGAGTGAGAGGGAGGAGGGAGAGAGAGAGGAGAGAGAGAGAGAGGAGGGAGAGAGAGAGAGAGAGAGAGAGATAGAGAGATATGACAAAAACAGCTGTTAGATTGATGTCTAAGTTCTCGACTTATTCCCATCATTTTCATTGGAAAGAACAACAAAAACTATCGCCAAAGGACGATCCTTCGAGAACATCGTTCCTAATTCCAACTTTGAACATTCTCCTTTGGCCTTAATGGGCCTCTTAGCCTCGTTGAAGAGAGTCTTCCCTTATATTTTAAGGGAATCTGCTGTTTAAAAGAGAAAGAAAAAGAGTAAAAACAAAAAAGCCACCAATTCCGTAAAACCTTGGATGTTGTGATGGTGTATGGCCATTTGGAAAAGTTAATGAAAATTCAACTTCACAATAAAAATAAGCGAATCGCCCACGTCGAAATCAACCAACATGCTGCCATTCCAAATGAACGTCCACGTCAATTGCCCGTGTATTCCTGGACCTCGGAATTATTTTTTTATTCACTTTTTTTTTTTTTTTTCTTTGTTTATTTTGCTTTAGCTATTTGTATATTTTGGCCTAGTGTGGGCGCGTAATTGAGGAATTCTGAACAAATTCTTTCGACGCACATGGATGGTCTAAGGGGCCATGGTAGACAGACATGACCTCACGCGCAAGCAAAAGCAAAAATTGAACCGAGATTGCTTCAGCGGTTATTCCTGGCACAGAAATCGGAAGTTGTTGTTTTTGTTTTGTTCGCCTTCTTTGGATATATAAAAATTTCCATTCCTATTTCTGTGCCGGCGCCGACAAAACCTCTGGACTATTCTTCGTCCCCCTTCGGATGCGGATGCGTGCTCATAAAAGCCGAATCTCCGTAATATTGCAGCAGGTTCAAATCGAGTGGAGCAGCTGTTTTCGTTGCTCCTTGACATACATAGTACATCGTTTGTTGTTGTTGTTGTTGTCTTGGCTCACAACTTGTTTTTGCAAAGCAGCTGCAAATTGCTGCGTCTTTCTGCATTTTTTCTTTTTTTGAATATTTTGTTT
>CM035806.1:9479713-9622213 GCA_020466095.1 Chlorops oryzae | reverse complement strand
TTGAAAATGAACCATTAAAAAAAAAAAATAATAATAAAACCTTAAAAATTTAGGGGAAAATGTTTGTCTTCCAAAATAACTGAACTATGAACAAAAAAAAAAAAACTCTAATTTATAAAAAAAGTAAAAAATTTAGGAAAAATTCTCGCCGCCCGCAGGGATTGAACCCCGAACCTCCCGGCTATCGAGTCATAGTTTGAACCACTGCGCTATCGAACGCTTGACGGGCAAATGATCAGAATGCGACGTAAAAGCAGACAACAGCAAAAACAATCATACGCAGCGAATAGGGAAATGTGAGCTGAGGCCTATCTACTCTTTCAGGTTCATGTGGTAGGTAGGTGAAATGGCTAGTCATCAAGGACTGGCACTTTGGCATGTCACAAATATCGGGGGCGACCTACTGGCTACTGGGGCGTGCCTCTTGTCGCCACATTTTCGGCTCATAATTTCAATTCAAAAATATTCCGATTTCGCTTTTCAAATTTAAACATTCTCTTCTTCTTGCTACGCGCGGTCAATTTCGTTCTATCTCAATCTTCAAAAAACAAATACCTCTAGGTACTTATTTCTGTTTGCTGCATGACTTCTGCTTCTGGTTTGCGTAAGATATCATGGTGTGGCATAGTGTGGCATTTCGTGTCGCGCCGTCTGACTTCTGCAGACTCTTCTAGTCGCATTAGAAATAAAATGATTTCGAAAAATTCTTTTTCACTTCTCTTTATTTTATGTGTTTGCACATTTTCTTTGAGCTCTTTCACTCTTTTCACTTTGTTTTGCTGCTGCGTTTTGCGCTAATTGAAATTAATTGCTCGAGGTCACTTCGTCGTATGTGGAGCAAGACGTGCAAGCCCGAAAGCTGCATTTTCCTCCAATTCAACGCGACTCTCTATCTCCCCATGACCTGCACTCTTTCGCCCTCCCCATGTGTTTGAAATGGATCTGAGGAGACGTGAAGAAATCCGTCGAAAATTTGCTTGGAATTTTCCGAGAATTCGTAGAAACTATGTATGTATGTATGTATACCTACATTGTTCTCTCCAAATTCATTGAAGTTGATTGATGAATTCCATTGAAAACGCAATTTTATTGGACCCCTAAAAGGGTTAAAGATTAAGCTTCAGTTTGTCCATCAGACATTCACATCTACATACAATGTGCTTACGTATGTATATGTTTATGTATATGTATATGCAAACATACGTACCCAGTAGTCAGTAGGTCGCCCCCGATATTTGTGACATGCCAAAGTGCCAGTCCTTGATGACTAGCCATTTCACCTACCACCACATGAACCTGAAAGAGTAGATAGGCCTCAGCTCACATTTCCCTATTCGCTGCGTATGATTGTTTTTGCTGTTGTCTGCTTTTACGTCGCATTCTGATCATTTGCCCGTCAAGCGTTCGATAGCGCAGTGGTTCAAACTATGACTCGATAGCCGGGAGGTTCGGGGTTCAATCCCTGCGGGCGGCGAGAATTTTTCCTAAATTTTTTACTTTTTTTATAAATTAGATTTTTTTTTTTTTGTTCATAGTTCAGTTATTTTGGAAGACAAACATTTTCCCCTAAATTTTTAAGGTTTTATTATTATTTTTTTTTTTAATGGTTCATTTTCAAGTAAATAATTTTTGGAGTGAAAAAATTCGTTAAATACGTTTCCCAAAATCTGAGCAACGCTAAACTCAAGTGAGCATTTTGACCAAGAAATTAAATTCGTTCGTTTAGCGTAATGGTTAAGGCGTTCGCCCAGCGATCTGGTGGTCAGCGGTTCGAGGAACGGTGGAGGCGAGAAAATTTTAAGAGAAATAAGATAAAAAAGATTTAAAATAAAAAATAGATATACAAAAAAATATAATAATTAATAAAATAAATAAAGTTAAAAAAGTCAAAACAAAAAATTAAATTTTTCTTTTTTCTCAGTCGCTGGTGCTAGGCCATTTTCCTGCCCCTTTTCGCTAGCGAAATGACAGGTTAAAGGTGGCGCATAAAAGGACGACCTGTCCCCGGCAATGAGATCGTAATGTTAAATTCGCCAGCGTCTTGGATAGGAAAGGGACCGATCCCCGACACCCAGTGACTAGTGAAATCGCTAGTGTTGTGGTGGCTCCGCTGACTACTGGGGTAGTCTTCAATAATTTTTCAATATATGCGGCGAAATCCATTCGCATTTGAACGACCTTAGTCATGTCGTTGCGGCCCCATCGGCATGTCTTGGCCATTCAAATTTTCGATCTTTTTCGTTTATTCGATTTCATTCAGTTTTTTCTCTTTTGTTTTAATTATTATTATTATTATTGTTTTTTTTTTTTTTTTTTTTTTTTTTGCATTCGGTACAATTTTCTGATCAATTATTGTAAACAAACAAGAAATTTCGCTGACGTCAAAGAGCGTCTGCTTTTGCTTTTGTTTGCAGCAATTTTTCTTTTCCTTTCCCTTCCGTTGGTTTTTGTATTTTTTATTGTGATATTTCGGCGTTCGCCTTAAATAATCGCATTCAAACTTTTGGCGGCGCAAATTATAGCTTAAGATAATTTAATAAATTTAATATAAACAGTGCATTTTATATCCACACGACTCCCAAAATAAGCCAAATATATATAATCATAAAAGAAAACTCAATTCCCCCCGGTTCCTTTGTTACGATTTGGCCGATTTTTGGGAAAGAATTCTCTAGGTATTGCAGATGTTGCGCGTTCTTTGCTTTCTCGACAGGAACTACCTAAAAACAATGAAGAAACCATGTTTTAGATTTCTATTGCGCAGTGTCCTTAAGGGGGTCTTCTCATTGAAAACCCGTTTTTGGACCCTTTTTAAAAAAATTCTTATTTGAAAACGCAAAGAATAATTGAAAACTTTTTTTATTTATTGTATTACAAAAGGTTCAAAATAAATAAAAAAAAAAATTTTTGCCTCGATACGTGGGCTGTTCAAAAAGTAATGAGACTTCAAAGTTGGTGGTGAAAAAAAAGGTGCCGTCACGGCGGCCACGATTCCGGGTCTCCGGAGCGTCCGAAATGGAAAAAAAAACGGGGTTATAATCAGTATAGATGTAATTCTCGGGTGAACCTCAAGCTTAATTTGTGATTTTTTTTGACAAAATGGCGGCCATTTAAAAAAAATTTCAATTTCGGGCTTTTTTTTTGTAGTTTAGTGTAAAAAAAAAAAAATAGTAAAAAATATTTTTTAAAATTATGGTCGAGGTTCACCCGAGAATGGTGACAATTCTGCGTCGATTCCACTTTGTTTCATGAAAATCGGTTCAGTTGAACTGGAGATATCATGGCCGCCAGTTCGAAAAACGTGGTTTCGAGATAAACGTGTTTAAAGTTTGAAGCAACGCAAAAATTACTCGTTTTAGCGCAGATCTTGCTCGACAAAGAAGGCTATATCCTCTTAACTATTTCGAATTTCAAAAAATCTTTTTAGGGGCATATTCACAACTACCCAAGCTATAAATAAATGCAAAAAAAAAAAAAGTCGAAAAAAAAAGTTGCTCAATGAGAAGACCCCCTTAAAGTATTCTTGAAATATTCCATTTAGCAAGGGCTTTTTCAAAATGTTATAGGTATCTCCAAAGCTAATTAAGATAGAAAGATGAAACAAATCGGGACGGATAGTTAACGAATCGAGGAATCTAAAAGGAAAGCTTTTTTTTTTAAATTGTACACAGAGAAAAATCTTTGCAAAAAAAAAAAATTTAAATAAAATTTTTCCAGTGTATTACCATTTTCGCGGTACTTTCTTTTCAAAAATATAATTAAATTAATAATTTTTTTTCAAAAGTACCTCTCAGTATTACCTTTCACAAAAAAATATATTATGCTAGAGATGCAATAGATAGTGATAGTGGCCGGATACCGGCTACTAGATACTGGATGCGAGGATAAAGAACTGGATACCCTTCTCTCCGAGATGGGACAAGACTTTCATATAGATATCGTATGGGAACCGGGGCATAGCAATATTCTTGGAATTGTACGATTAGCGAGCTGGCCAGACATGACATCACCATGAAAGCTCCCCGAACGGGGAAGCAGGCGGAGGTTCCTATTGCCAACTGTCGCCTTTTCATTGAAAAATGGCACAACAGATTCTTTCAAGAGAGATGGAAGAGCGCGGGTATTTGATGCAACAGATAAGCTAACTTGTCCACGTATAGACCAAAAGCGGACTGAAAAACTACTCAGAATGTCGAAAAATCGCCTCTCAGTAACGATCGGACTAATGACCGTTCTCACTGTCTCATAGAACCTCACGCTAGAAGGTTACGGGGCCCCTGCTTTCGATTTTTGCAGAAGCTGTCAGGATCAAGAGGAAGAGGGAACGCCTCAACATTTTCTCCTGCACTGCCCGGCCTATGCTAATCGGAGCTTAAGAACCGCCGTGGGATGTTACTTTTTCAACTCCCTATCTGAACTCGGGGGACTTAATTCTTTGAGGATAGCAAGCTTCATTGAGTAAACAAATTGGATTCATATATACGTGTCCGTTCTAAGTGCGTCCACCTTTTGCTGGGCGGCCCATGCAACCTACCCTAACCTAACCTATAAAAAAAATTGAACCATTAAACCTTTTTATTAGTTACTAATAAATTGACAGTGTAATTGAGCAAGCCATGTATGTATGTACGTATGTATGTAAATTCATTTAAAGTCTGTCGAAAAAAAGGTTCCTTCTTATTTAAAAAACGCGGCGTCGGTCAACACGTTTAAATACGTATACACAGAGAAAAAAACACGTAGTAAATTCAAGAGTGCGACGCTCTTAGAGAAAACGCTCTTGAATCTAAAGGATTTAGCTTTTAACCCAACAATGAAAACGCTCTTGGCTATCATTTAAGAGTGAAAGTTGTAACTTTAATAGTGAATCCGAAGATTTAAATACTTTCGCATTTAAACTTCGGATTTTTACAGCTAAACTGTTATTCCAACTACATTTTATTGAATTTGTTAAGAGCGAAACTATTTAAGTTAAGAGCACTGAGCACTTAAATACATTTCTTTTCGTTCGGTATAATTCTCATTTGGTTTATAAAATAGGACATATAAGACATTTATTCATCTTAGAACTTTTTAAGCATTGCGAAAGCAGTCACGACAACGGAGTGGCAAAATCGGATGAAGTCCATCCGATGGCTATTTTTGGTGTTATGTTAAGAAGAGGAAACAAATTTTTCTGAAATTATTTTTGCGAATAGATAATAAAATTATCTACAGCTGTGCATTTTTAATCAACAGTGATCTTACTTTTAGGAAATTATTAAAGACGTTTTTCAAATTTTAAATCAAAATTATTCAACTTTTGGAAATTTTAAAAGCTGTTGCATTATCAAATACCAACGTTTTCCGTCCGGAAATTTTAAAAGCCACTTTCTTAACGCAACAATTTCGGTCTTAAAAAAAATAACAGTGATGATAACATTGTTGGTTTAAAAGCTAAAAACTCTTGAGATCATTTTAAGAGCGAAAATTGTTGGGTTAAGAGCGAAATTGGTATAATTTACAGTTATTTTTTTTTTTCTGTGTAGCTGAAAGCAAGGATTGAATTTCGCTTTGGCGATATCGTTTCAATATATCCAAGTAGAAGGTATGTCAACAGGTACAAATGTCAATGGCATCTCTACATTGCGGTGTTAGAAAAATAATGTGAAAAACGGGTATAGCATTTTTGTAGGGGACATGACATAAGGCACAAATGACATAAGTCACAAAAAAAAATGACATAAGGCCCAAAAAATTTCCATACAAAATTGGGTTTTATGGCATATGACATAAGGCCCAAAAATTTGGGTTTTATGTCATAAAAATATTTGGGTCTTATTTCAGTATGCCATAAGGCCCAAAAAAGAAAAATGACACAAGGCCCAAAATAATAAATGACGAAATTGTGCCTTATGTCATATGACATAAAACCCAAATTTTTGGGCCTTATGTCATTTTTGGAAATTTTAGTTTTAAGAGGCAGTGTGGGTTCATTGATTTTATTGGAGATGGGCACGCGGACTATGCGGAAAATAGGGGTTGAAACCCTTGGTCAGGGCAAAATTTGGGGGAAAACTAAATCCTTATGCACGAAAAGCTGTAAAAGTCAATCAATCGGTCAATCGGCGGTCAAAGTTACACAAAAACTCGAATTAAAAAAAAACGCGTGCAGAAAGCGGGGGTGCGAAGCGGAGCGAAGCGAGCGAGCAGGGGGCGAAGCCCCCTCATCACAATAGCGTTAAGCATTAAGTCTGTGTCCTACATTAAAATTTCTAAAGTTTTTGAGTATTTTCTATTTTATCCCCAGACTTTTCAGTACCAATCGAGAGACCATATAAATTTATATAGAAAAGATTGCCACCAGGAGCTTACCAAAATTCGGGATAGACCATATTGCGAAATATCGGCGTAAAGTTAACAAAAACCGAATTACTACGGAGCTTTGTACAAAATTTTTTTTTGCGGCTGTCATATGACAGTCAAAATTTTGTAAAATAAAATCTGGGTTCATGTATACGACAATAAACCAATTTTATAATTTTTGGGCTTGTGTCATTTTTTTTTTGGGACTTATGTCATTTTTATTTTTTGGGCCTTATGTCATAAAATTTTGGGTTTTATTTTTTGGGCCTTATGTCATTTTTTTTTGTGACTTATGTCATTTGTGCCTTATGTCATGTCGCCATTTTTGTATCAATATGTCATGCAGCAGTTGCCAGATCGTTTCGTTTGTTTCGATTTTTCTATGCTCTGTTGACATTCAATACCATGCCCATACAAAATGTCTATAGGAGATTGCCTTGCTAGGAGCATAGCAAGTCGCCATTCCAATTGAAAATCCAATAGAGACACGGGACCATGTCCACAGTACCACGGTCTCCTGTTGACATCCAATGACATGTAATGGGAAATGTCTATTGCAGTAATACATTGCCAGGGTACAAGTGGCCGCGCAGTACCCATTGACAAAGTCCATAGAGAAACGCCACCGTGTCTATAGCGACATTTACTGCTGGGTAGTGTCTTCATATTTGTTTTTTGATCGCCTTTGAGTGAAAACAATTTGTTTAAAATAGGGCAATGGCCTCTCTAAATTTCCATTGCAAAGCGATTTCTGTTTTTTTTTTTCTTTTTCGTTTTCGTTGTGTGTGCTTCCTCTAAGACTGCACAGAAACACCTGATAGTCAATATGGTTCCCCCTCAAGTCTCGACTCTCGAATTAGTTTCCAAAAAAGGCTGACGCACGAAATCATGAAATCATGTAGATTTTTAACTTCCTCATATCACCATCAGCAGCACTTCTGTTTCGTGAACAACGGGTCACATTGGATGCAATGAACGAAAATGAACAGTTGTGAACAGTTTTTCTCAAAATCATATGCCATGAAAATGGGTAACTTCAAGTCCCTTTAGATCCGGCCAATACGTATAGGTAGATACACATACATACTTAGATCACACGCGGGTGACATACGCTGAGGCAACGCGTGATTCAGCTATTGACCATCGAAGCGTGCCCGTGCCCACTTTCCGTCCTCCGGTTTGTCTATCTGTCGGTTTGTTTGTTGTATTGGTCGGTTGCACCCACAATCAAGGAACGCGGCTGTCTGACTACTGCCAGTAGCGATTGCTTCACAGTTGCTGCGTGCGTGGTTAGAGCCTGTCGTTACGCTGCATGAGCCTTTCCTCTTGCCTTTCCGCTCCGGTAGGCCAACACTTGAAAATGCAATTCATTTGCTGATTGCTCAGCGTTGCAACGTAATTTGCGCCACAAAACTTCGAGCTTTAGAGCTGGCGTAAAATCGTATTGTATTGTTCATTTAGTATTGCATTTTTCTATTTTCGAATTACGTCGTCGTTTCGGTTTTTCTTTCTTATGTACATATGTACATACATACATACTTGCATGTTGTATGTATGTATATGTATATGTTATTTCATTCACTTCAAAATTCAAAGTCCAATCCGAATATGGAAGAAGCTTATCTTTTATTTAATTTTGCTTCGAATTCTTGGCACTTTTCTCCCCAGCAACGACTTCTTATTTGGATGACATTGTATGTATGTACATATGTATGTATGTGCGTATGCACGTATCAGCAAGTTTCTTATCGGCATATGCAAATGTCAACAAATGTTTTTGTTTTGTCGTTGGTCGGGTCCATGGACTATAACACAATGTGTTGCATAGAATTTATTTGAAAGTGCTGTAAGAAAAATTGAAAACTCACATGATCTCATGTGTACAATGTACCAGTGTTGCCGTTTTGTGTACTTAGTACGCATTGCGTACTTTTTCAATCACCTGAGTACTTTTTATGTATCAAATTATTTTTGGTCGATTTGCGTACTATTTCGATCAACTCCGCATTAGAGTTGCAGGACTATCGATTTTTCTTTGATTGTTAACGGTTAAATTTAGAAACTGGGCGAACGATCAGCTCGATTCTGAATATTCCCGGGGAATTTACTTTTCTCGAGAGTAAACTTCATCTTATTTAAATATGTGGAAGAAAATTAATAGGGAATGGTTTTTGACCCATACTCATAATTTTTCTTACCCTATCGATTTAAAAAAGGAGAATTTTAGTCTCGAGAAATGTAAATTCCCCGGCAAATCGTTCCCCGGAAATATTCATAATTGGGCTGTATTTCTTGCATTCCTCTTTGTTTCTCTTTATGATTTTTCACTGATGTTTTATGTTGCTCGTTAAACCGAGTGCAGAAAAAAAATTTATGCCATTTTCCTCGTTATATAAAGTATTCAATAGAAATAATTTGAATGCTCGTTAAATGCGAGCCTCGCTAAATCGAATGCTCGTTAAATTATTTTTAATAAGTTTATACTCAAAACTAGTCTTTTAGTCTAGTCTTTGACTACAAAAAAAAAATTCATCTTGTATAAATATATTACCATGATGAAAAACTTACGTTAGTTTTTGTGATTTTTCTTTACAAAAAAAAAAAAAATATATACTTTTTGATCAGTTTTTTTTTTGGCAACACTGCAATGTACATACATATTGCTAGCCGCATGATTGTGACGAAAAGTGGGCATGTGGCGTAATGTTTCAAAAGTCGGTACTTGTGACTCATCGTCAGCGCCATTAGAGTGCCTAAGGGTTGGAAATTCTCATACGTCACTACCAGCAGGAGTCGAGGAGGAAATCGTAAATGCCGTTCCATGACACGATGCCACGATTAGGCTTCGATCCACGCCGACTTTAGGATTCACAGCAGACGCCAGCAAACAATTTCGGAATGATCAAATTTATGATTGCGAAATATGAGGGTAATATGATGCTCAGAACTATGAGTCCGAAATGAGACCGAAATATTTGGAAAATACTTAATGAAGTTAAGAAATATGATTCCGAAAAACACGAGAAATATGAAGCTCAGAAATATTTACTTATATTTCCGAAATGAGTTTGAAAAATTTAGGAAATATGAAACTTAGAAATATGGTTCCGAAAAGTTTGAAAAATATGAAGCTCAGAAGTATGATTCCGAACAATTTGGAAAATATGAAGCGGCCTACAAAGATATGGCGTCAGAATTGAAGTACCGGAACGAGTCATATATGTATACAGATGAATCTTATATGGACTCATTCGATGTATGAAATCGGACTCATATTTGTGGGGACCTGCGCAAGAAGAGAAACAAACACGGGTCTCTATGACTCTTTAAAGAGCTCATTGGGGGAATTTCGACTCCGAATTAGTCATACATATGATCAGTGCCGGCCACCACTACATTTACTAATTGCGTTTGTATGCGTGCACATTACACAGCGAGAAACAGTTGTGGATGTTTTCATACAAAATTGCATAAATTTTTCTTAGAGCCGAAAAATTTTGTTCTTTAGAACTGGGTCGATATGTCGCAAAAACTCGATGCCTCGTCCAAGAGGTAGGGATGGGTCATTTTGGAGCTTTTTCAGCTCAACTTGAGCTCTTTTATATTGAAAATTTACAGTGCAGAGCAGAGAATTATTGTACAAATCAATGATGTGCTGAATTTATATAATATTATATAATAAAATAACTGAATTTTAAGAACAAGATGAAAAAATTCCTGAAGTATAAAAAATTCATTTTTTTCGAAGTGTATCGAGGCTGAAAAATTTTACGTTCTCATCTAGCTTCATCCGACGCAGCTCCGTCCCGCTTGACGTTTTCCACTCAACTGAACGAATTTTTGGCTCTCAGCTTTGCTTCTCATTTGAGAGCAATTTTGTGTACATACGAGTGCTTACGCTCTTTTTGCTTCTAGCTTGCTTCCTTGGCCGGCACTGCATATGATTCGTTAGGAATCAAAAGTTTGCTGTTAGGAGCAAGGAAAATAA
Organism: Chlorops oryzae; assembly: GCA_020466095.1. Classification (NCBI taxonomy): domain Eukaryota; kingdom Metazoa; phylum Arthropoda; class Insecta; order Diptera; family Chloropidae; genus Chlorops; species Chlorops oryzae. Next base: position 9,611,880 of record CM035806.1, on the reverse strand, counting down.
ACAAGCCAATCCGATGATCTACTGAAACATGTAGTTACATATTAAATGAAGTGTTCACCTATTCGATGCATCGAGCTGGCATAGCAGAAGGAGACATCTTTTGCTATGTTAAGTTCTGCTATGGCGTGACTAATTGCAACACATTCGAAAGGATATATTGAAAATTATTTGGATTCAATAGTTTTGCTTATTTGATGAAAATTTTTGAGTCGACTCTGACGTATTCTGCCAGATAAATCTCTCATAGAGACGATCTATTTTTGCAAAGCAAACAACAAATCAATGCACATACAATTTATTTATTTTTTTTTTATTTATTTTTTTATTTTTTTTTATTAATGCTTTTGAAAAAGCTTATCATTTATAATATGCGTCGATTGTTCATACGTACATTTGAAAAAGAAATTTTATACATACATACATATATTTTTTGTTCTTCTAAAAATCCTACTAACGAAAAGAAAAAGTCAAGCTATCTTTTTATCATTTCGTTTGAAATTCTCTCAGAGGTCTAGGCATTAGAATTAGTGAACACATAATAAATACATATGCACATAGCATAAGTGAAGCTTTGGTTGCGTCGTCGCAATATTTCAATTTCTACTGTTCTGGTGTTTTCTATGAATTTCAAAAAGAAAACTTTCAAAATATATACAATAGATATTTATATATACATCTTTATGTTCATGTGTATATTTTTTTTTTTTTTGCAGTTTCCAGAGCTTAGAACCCTCGAAAAAGCTGTTTCCTTTATAGCACGCTTTTGATATGCTCGATATTGTGCCATGATGCGTTATTCGGAAATTGCTCGCGACCTGTCGACGGAGAGCATGAAATATGTTGAGGTTAGTACAAAACAAAAAAAAAAAAAAAAAAAAAAAAAAAAAATTTCTTTTATAAAAACTTCTTGAACATAACCTTAATATTCTGTCTGTCATGCAGCTTGGCGATGAATATATCTGTGCACGGAATTTACGCGAGGAGTCGCCCGGCGAGATTTCCACGCAGAGTGGTCCGCTATTGCGAACACATACATCGAACTCGTATCAACAATATGATTCCCCTTCGATGCGGCATGAACACGAACCGAACTGCGAAAATCTATCGAAAACTACACCGAACTTGACTTGCAATGGCAATGGGAATGGGAATGGGAATGGCAATAGTGTCTATGCCAGTGCCAGTCAGATTTGCAAACGTCATGTAAAACGCCATTCATGCGGTAATGCGCACAATTCCAGTAGCGGAAGTGGAAGTGGATACGGGAACGGCATCGCGAATGGTGCTGCAACGTTTTCGTATTTATCACGTCAGCGTAAAGATAGCACCAAGTCCACGCAGAGCTGTCAGCTGGACATGGTCGAGCATCTAACGCAGACGAGCAGCAGGGCAATAAATGTAAAGCAAAATAGCAATCGACGGAAGAACTCAATCGGATGTTTAAATGCGCTCTCGTCATCCCCGGACTCGCCGGGCTGTTATTACTGTGTTAGGTGAGTCTAAATATCCGAAAAGTCTAAAAATCCGAATCCAATTTACATAACAACTATGACCAATTTTTTTTTTTTTCTTATTTTAAATATTTTTAGCACCCCACCCAATAGCAAATCGCAGAGTCTACCAGCGCATTCCTCTATTAAAACTCTAGATGCGGTCATATTGAGCGCTTTACGTGTACCAGCCGATGAGTTGGCCAATCAGATAACATTACTTGATTTGCCCATATTTGCTGCTATACAACCGGATGAGTTAACCAGTTGCGCTTGGACCAAGAAGGACAAGCACTTGACGACACCGAATATCGTGGCGTTCACGAAGCGATTTAATCACACAAGTTTCTGGACTGTACAGGAGATCTTAAGCTCGGAGCATCCGAAACAACGTGCCGAGATATTAACACATTTCATAAAGGTTTGTTTTGTATTCCAGATTATGTTGTGGATCTTCTTTTCATATTTGACGCACCTGTAGCGAAGATAATTTGTATACGTGTGAGCGTGGGAGCGTGTGAGCTTGTGAGCTTGTTTATGTGTGTAATAGAGATCTATCTATACCCTGCAGTAAATGCGGGGCAAATTGACCCCAGCGTCACCACTGTCATTCTATAGACATGGTCAACGAGGAGGTCTACAGTTCAATTTTCTTGAGCATTCATTAAATGAATTTGCTGCACGAGAATCAGAAGGCTCCGTAGCGTAATGGCTAGCATGTCCGATCATCAATCCGAAGGCTCGTGTTCGAATCCCAGGGCAGGCGAGAAAAAAGTGGAAAATTGTAAAATTCGGAGGATTATTCTTATGGATTCTTATGGGTGAGAAGAGAGAAAAAAAAGTTTCCATTCTGAATTCTCGTGAATGCATTCACAGTTCGTGCGAAAATTCTCATGAATTATATTTTCAATAACTTATTTTTCCAATTTTTTCGCAAAAAAAAAATTTTTTTAAGCCTGTTAGACACCTATAATATTATCCACTTAAAAAAAAAAAAAAAAAAAAAATTGGCATCCGCCCGAGCGAGATTCGAACACGGGTCTCCAGGTCGCTAGGCCAGACTCTTCACACTGAGCCATCTGAGCCCCGTGCGCGCCGCTTTCTATTTAGGTAATATAGCTAATGAGCTGCCTCTACAGCATCACCAGTTCAATCGTCAACTGGTGTCCGCTCGAACATATGCTCATACAAAATGTCCATAGGAGAATACATTGGCACGGGTACAGTTGGTCACTAGTGACGGTGACGGAGGAACTATTGACAGATTGAATCAGTCACTAGTGATAATTACTGCAGGGTATCTATAGTTTATAAAAGGGTTCAGAATGTGAGGTTTTTTTTTTTTTTTGATCAGTGTAAATCATAATCTGTCATGCTCTGATCGCCTGACTGTAAGACCCTTACTTGTTATATTACATTCTAAAGTTTTTATCTGTCGATTTTTAGGTTGCCAAAAAACTACACGAGCTCAATAATCTACATTCTTTATTCGCAATCATTTCGGCTATGCAAAGCGCAAGCATATTTCGCTTGAAGAAGACGTGGTCTCACATCTCAAAGAAGGATCGTCAATCTTATGAACGTCTGAGTGATATATTCAGTGATCAAAAGAATTGGGAGAACTTACGCTCGTATTTGGAAAGTCTACGCCTGCCTTGTATACCTTATTTGGGTCTCTTTCTCACCGATCTTATTTATATAGACTTGGCTCACCCGCATAAGGGTGGCCTAGAACCCGAACAACGACGAAATAAAATGAATAATATACTCCGTGTCATTGCCAATTATCAACAGTCGGACTATAGTCACATACAGCCGATTGAAGCGACGCAAAAATATTTGACGTCAATACGTTATATCGAAGAATTGCAAAATATCTTTGAAGAGGATCAATACAAGTATGTTGCCCTGCAGCAGCAGCAGAATGAATGAAACCTTATTAGAAAAGAACAAATAATATTCTCTTTTTTTTTTTCTTTTCTTTTTAGAAAATCTCTCAAACTTGAACCCGCTAGTCCATCAGCACCTAGTTCGTCTTCATGCAGTTCAAAGGAATCATTCAATGTGGATGCTGTTACACCAGCTCTGGCCTGTCTGAATTTATCGCCAGCGAAAACGCTTGGGTCCGTGCGAATCAGTAGTGCCAATAAATTCATTCCAGGACATCGAAAATGTCGCAGTCTAGGCTCCAAGTGAGTATTAATTAGTAGCTATGAAAATGAAACTATTTTATTTGAGTATAACAGTTTCGGTTTGTTTCGATTCTTAATTGTAAATGAAAAATGCTCGGAATTTATGTTGCCGTAAAAAATTTATGTATTTAAATTCGAATGCCGAGAATCCTCGCACGATATTCGAGCCTCTCGTGTGATGTTTCCTTGTTTTATTCGTGTCTCATGTAAAAGTCTACACATTGCTGACATTGAATGGTGATGTGTAAAGTACAAAACAGAAAGAAAAAATAAAATAGCAAAATCTCAAATCAAATTAAATGAAAAAAAATAAACCAAAAATATTTTCTATGCCGACAGAACGAAGGATTGGTTGACTTTAGCTTTTGAAATTGAAAATATAAACCTTCAAAATGTTCAAACTTGGCTAGAGACTATAAGACCAAATTTAGAATTCTTTGAATTGAAAGTTATAAATGGAATTTATGAATGATCTACAGTATTCACGTATATGTGATTTCTATTCATTTTTCATTTATATCTTATCAAATACGAATACAATCGAAACCCTTTGTCGAAGGACGACATTTGAAGGATCCGAAAAAAAAAAAAAAAAAAGAGAATGAAGAGCACAGAAAATATATACATATAAAAATTTGTGTATTAATTCATTGTCATTTAGAAGTTCGTTATAGAGAGGCTCGACCATCTTCACAGAAATTTCAGAGCTTTTAAAAGCGTTCTCTGATTATATTTATAATCGACTAATATGCTTTTCAGACTAGCAGCTTAATCTGCATTTAGAGCTGAATTCTGTATTTATCCGTGCATTTGAATGCATTTAGAATACGAAATAATATTTTATTTTGAGCTACATAGCCTAAGCAGCTGGTTGACGTCTGACGGCTGCAAATTCCGAAAAATTGAGGAAAGTGTATTTAGAAGAAATGAAAACCTTAATTTGTTCTCTTTAAAAATTACATCAAAATTATTTTGAGAAGCTCCTTTCTATCCATTTTTGGCTTGTTATAAAAACATTCAACAATAAGGCTGACAACTTTATAATAAGTCAATGCGGGACACCCACTTCTGCCCATAACAAGACTATAAATTTGTTGGAAATGTTGGTGGTGTGCTTAAATTAGAAACTAACATCATTTCTACAAGACTTATATTTAAAATCATGTTTTTCACATGAGTGCCATTTTTTTTTTTTTTTTTTTTTACAAGTTCTGAGTTTTAGTTTGCAGCTGTATGCAGGACGGGTTGGTCGCCTTATCCAACAAACGAAAAAGTTGATGCTAAATGCTGAATGGCTGCTAAGTGCAGATGTGTGTAGTCTGAAAGCCTATAACAGATTGTTCATTAAGGGGGTCTTCTCATTGAGCAACTTTTTTTTTCGACTTTTTTTGCATTTATTTATAGCTTGGGTAGTTGTGAATATGCCCCTAACAGGATTTTTTGAAATTCGAAATAGTTTAGAGGATATAGCCTTCTTTGTCGAGCAAGATCTGCGCTAAAACGAGTAATTTTTGCGTTGCTTCAAACTTTAAACGCGTTTATCTCGAAACCACGTTTTTCGAACTGGCGGCCATGATATCTCCAGTTCAACTAAACCGATTTTCATGAAACAAAGTGGAATCGACGCAGAATTGTCACCATTCTCGGGTGAACCTCGACCATAATTTTAAAAAATTTTTTATTATTTTTTTTTTTACACTAAACTACAAAAAAAAAAGCCCGAAATTGAAATTTTTTTTTGAATGGCCGCCATTTTGTCAAAAAAAATCACAAAATTAAGCTTGAGGTTCACCCGAGAATTACATCTATACTGATTATAACCCCGTTTTTTTTTTCCATTTCGGACGCTCCGGAGACCCGGAATCGTGGCCGCCGTGACGACACCTTTTTTTTTCACCCACAACTTTGAAGTCTCATTACTTTTTGAACAGCCCACGTATCGAGGCAAAAAAATTTTTTTTATTTACTTTGAACCTTTTGTAATACAATAAATAAAAAAAGTTTTCATTTATTCTTTGCGTTTTCAAATAAGAATTTTTTTAAAAAGGGTCCAAAAAACGGGTTTTCAATGAGAAGACCCCCTTAAGAAAGTATAAATTCAGCGCCAAAAAAAATTCTTTTACATTTGCAGAGAGAGAGAGAGAGGCCTTTTTTCTTCATTTTTTTTTTTTTATGGTGTTTGACACTCCGTTTCAACTTTTCTCCTTGCACATGCACATCAAATTATGTTCATCCCCATTGATTGAAATGAAATTTGATTTAATTTTTTCTTCGCCTCATGGTTTTTTTTTTTATTTATTTTATTTTTTTTATTTATCTTTATTTTTTGCTTAAGTTGTTTAGAGAAATTTTTACACTGAAACAAAAAAAAAAAAAAAAAATTATTGGAACTATTTTGTTAGAAATCGTAGCACAAGTTTGCCGCGAAATTGCCACGCTAAGTGTAAATGCACCAACATTTTGATGATCGCGCCCGGTATTGGCACCATTTCCAATAAGCGTTGCAGATGCAATCGGTGAGTGTCGAGCTGGCAATATTAGAGCACGTTGCATTGTGTTATATTCTGTTATATAGTTGAGTTCGAGAACTTAATTTCTCTTTAAATTGCACTGATTATATTGTATCACTCCTCATTTTCATTAGCACGTTTCTCAAAGCCCCACGTTAATTTTCGGTTGAAAAAGTTTACGGTTTTCCTTTCCGTTCGTTCATGCTTTTCTCATAGAAAACAAAAAAAAAAAAAAAAAAAATCTTTTTGTTTTAATTTTTTTTTTTTTTTTTTTTCGTTATTTAATAAAGTAATAAATATTCTGGCTTCTTGCAGCATTTTCGGAAAAATCGTTCACACAACCAACGAACTGAACGCAGGACAATTTATGCCCACAAACAGAGCGCATGTTCGCAGCGAAAACAATCAGCACAATCAGAGCGATTTCTTCAATCAGTTGCAACAATCCCGCCATCTTTTAGACGACTCTGTGTTAGAGCAAAGTCAAACTGTGCAATCAACACTGCCAGGTGGAACGTCTTGCGGTGGTGTTGCTGGTATCATTGGAAATGGTTGCAATGCTGGCAATATTGGAGCTGGGGATGCAGCTTCTAATGAAAATATCGAAGGTGTATTATTATATGGCTATTGTCACAAGGGCAACAATCTCAGTGTTTTGTATAACAGTCCGTCAATGTCAATGGAACACTGCATACAGGGCTGCGTACGTCGTAAGACATTGCAGAAGGATGGACGCAAGCCAACAGTTGCATCTTGGCAACGTTATTGGCTACAGATCTGGGCAAATTCGCTAGTCTATTTCCCACCAAAATCATTTAAAGGCAGCGAACGCAGCGATTTTAAAAGCGAACCCTGCAAGGTTTGTCCACTCGACGGATGGTATGCACAAATCATTCCAAAGCATAAGAATTCTTTCGAATTGTACCATTGCACAGTAGGTACGATTTATAAATTTCGCACCGATAGTCCACAAGCAACCCATATGTGGACGCATTCGATTTGCAAAGTCGCTGCGCAGCGTAATGTACCAAAGTCATTGCCTGACAATTTGATGTCCTTTGAATAACCAGACTCCGAAAAGAAAGTATTCGATTCGATTATGAATTCCCTCCTTTCTCACGGAACAAAATTTTCGGCAAATAGTGCTCTACTAATATAAATGAAACATTTTTTTTTTATTTTTTTTTTTTTTTATTTGTGCATTACAATTTAAAAAAGAGTTTTTCGTTTCGATGGACATTTCCACGATGCTCTTTCATTGGTTAAATGCTTTTAATTAAGACATTGAAATTTCATTTGAACATTCAGCATTAAATTATTTGACTCTCAAATACACCATAAAAGATATATTGTGCATGTATATCTGAATTATTTTAAATTCGCTTTTCATTAAACCATACCATAATATACCATACAATGCCATATCATAGCATAGCTTACCGTATTTATGCAATACGGTGAATGGTAAAGCAAAATCTTCTAATGAAATTTTGACTTGTAATGCACAATACAAAAAATTGTTTAAAATGTTAATCATAAGATATAAATTTTTACATATATTTTGATAAGTTACCAATGTATATTTTGTGACTATCGTGGAAACCAAAACTATTTAAATAGACTTCTAAAAACTTGTTTATATATACGTTAGAAATAGAATTTTTTATTTTTTTTTATTTTTATTTTAGCAACGCAAATATTTTCTGATTCTTTAAGTGTATCATTTTACCGTAAACAAACCTTTACATAGCCGTACCCTCTGCAGAGGATGTGGAATATGATACTGAATTCATTTCAATCGGAAATTATTGGTGCTTTCATTTAATTTTCTATAATTTAATGTTTATCGAAAATCAATTGAGGTCTTCCTTTGAAGGTTTTCGCTTTTTCATTTGTTAATTTTTTTAATTTAATTTTTTAAAGTAATAACCTAAATGATATATTACATTAATCGATGTGGAAAGTGTGTGTTACGTTCGTATATACATATATCGCACCTTTGCTCCTAAACCGCCACAATTCAAAAAAAAATTTTAATCAATTTTTTATTTTCGACTACGTTTTTCTGAAAGAAACCCAACACCTAGAAAATTTATGCTTATATGGATTGATGCAGAAGTCAATTAAGAATAATACAAGTTTAGAAAAAGAATTATTCTTTACAAGTTTCAAATGAGAATGAATGATTGTTCCAGAAATGCGAAATTTTCAGTTGTACCGATTTAGTAGCAAGGGTGCGATATATGGGCCAAAATTCTTTTTAATGCCTTCACTTCTGTCCCTGTCAATGAAAATCAGTTTTTCTGAAGGAGCAAACCATATTAATAAAAAATTAATTTTAACAAAAAATTTATGAATAACGAAATAAAATACTCTAGTCGAATTGAAAAAAATCAATGATTAACAAAACTAAATTTTTTTCCTTCGCAAATTACGGTAACATTGTTGTCTTATCTTGTCTTGTCTTGCCAAACAAGACAACAATGTTACTGTAATTTGCGAGTAAACAAGATGGAAGTTTGGTAATGTTCGATTTTTTCCAATTGGACTAGAGTATTTTATTTCGTTATTCATAAATTTTTTGGTAAAATTTAATTTGTTATTTATTTGATTTGCTCTTTTACGAACACTGATTTTCGTTGACAGAGACAGAAATTTAGGCATTAAAAAGAATTTTGGCCCATATGCACATTTTGAACAATTAATTCAAATAATTTTGGTATCCCTGACGATTAAAATGAATTATTTCTTAATTTTTGGAAAAAAAAAAAAAACTTAAGCTCTGAAAAGATATACAAATATTGATAGTCGTAGGTTTCTGAAGCTATGCAGAAACATGAAAAAAATTTTCTTACACAATTAAACTATGTAGTATAGCGTATCTCATAGCTGCAAAAAATTTTTCAATGCATGCACTTTTCATTTTATGCTAATCGCGAAGCCTTAACTTCACATATAATTTTAATCAAATATCGAAATATTTAAACAAAACAGTGATCTTCCGTTAAGCGTGAAAAGATCGAAAAAGCGGAAAAATGTTGTACAGCCCTATTGTGTTTGTCGACTACTGATAGAGAATCGAAAAAGTTCTATCTTCGACAAAAATATTTCATTTTCCACATACTAGAAAATGAAAATTTTTAGTCGACGATAGAAATTTTTCGATTCTCTATCAGTAGTCGACAATCATAATAGGGATGGTAAAAATTTTTTATACAAAACTTCGTTCATGAATTTCTAATAGGGCATTTACATATACGTTTTAGCGCTACTCGTTTAAGCTAAAACGACTAAGTCAAAACGGGGTGTTTACATATGCACATGTCGTTTCGTCATTTTGTAATTATCTTTTGTTTGCTTAACACGTGAAATATGAGTGAATATTGTTATTTAGATAAGAAGCAATTATTGAAATTGTGTTCGTTTTCTACATTGGTTGTGGAAACAACCTCACAATTTTTAAATTAGAAATTTCAATTACCATATGTCTTGCATTTTTATAGTGATGACACTCAGATTTCGATATTTTTAGCAGTTATAAGCAGGATTTATCTTATTTAGCTACTTGTTTTAAATTAAAACAGGAAAGTTTCTCGTTTTAGTTTTGTACGATAAAACGGGAAAAATCTAAGTTGTTTTAGTGCTAAAACGGGCAAAGTTGATAAAACGCGAATAAAATGGCATATGTAAACGGCCTATAAGCCTTCTCGATTTACGAATTTTTGGAAGTTTTCCAGGCAAATACACGTTTAAGGGAAGACCCCTAATATTATTGAAATAACGATAATATTTGGATGCTTATAGGATTTTTTAAAAAACAATTAGTTCGAATCATACAATACTGCAAGTGACACCCTAATTTTTTTTTTTTTTTTTTAATTTTCTTGTAGGTTTGATAAGAATACATAAGAGCAAATACGACAGAGAGAATAGTCGATATGATATGATTGCGACTGAAAACGATTGTTAGCTGTGGGGAGTTGAAATTTGTTCTTGACTGTGATAACGACATTGTACGTACGCGCGTTTTGGTGAAAGTCTAAACTTTTTCCAGCTGTATTGCTTTTGTTGAATGTCAAAACTGTGTGGTGAAAGTCGCATGTTCCATACAATTTTTCCACCTCCCCTCGCCCGTCTCGGTGATTTTTCCCGCCATAATCAAGTGTCACTTGTAGCATTGTATGGTTCGAATCTTGTTTTGATTTTTACGAAAGAATTATGATATTTCAGCTTAAGACTGACACAGCGCCATTCAGAACACACAAAACAATTTTTGGGAATAAACTTTTGAAGAAGTTCATGTTAACCCTCCATCATTCATAAGGGATTGCATTTTTACAATTAATCGTCCTTACTTTATACCATAAGCATCATTCTCACATATTCACATCGCTCATATGCGGTCATAAATTCTCTGAACACGGTTGTCCGCAGATGAGAGATGCCTCTGTATCGTTCGCATACGAATATCATGAAGATCTAAAATCAATGAATTTTTTTTTTTCCATAAAAGATGTTTGAAGGCGTTCTTATACTGCTAAACGAAAACAAACGAAATATGTACTCAATAGCATTTAGAAACTGTTATACATTTAACTAACAATATTTGTATGTAAATTTATTTTTTTGATTTTTGTAAAGCTTACCTTTAGCTATACATACATACATACATATAAGTAAAATAGCTTTAAATTGAGTGCAGTCAACGATGTACTTGACTTTTCGGTATGAAACTTTTTTAGTTTTTATTGAGAACTCATTTATAATCTATAGTAGATTTATATTCGAGAGATATTTATATTGTTTGCTCTATAATTTGCATGAAATTTTTAACTATTGTAGCATTGACATTAAAATGGCGTTATACGAAGCAACAGTAAAGGAAAAACGAAATGCAAAAATTGTGTGCAGTAAATATGTAAATGCATACAGTAGGTAGACGAAATTCCTATTTAAAAACTATCATAACGGCTTTGTCATTGCTTTGAGCACTATCGCAGGCAGGAATTTATCTAAGATAAAAAAAAAATTTTAAAAATTTGGAAATCTAAACGAAACCGAAAATAAAAATCGATATCAAAAAATCCTATTCGGGGGTTTTATGAGAACCGACAATTGTCAGAATCAGATTTGAAATCAACACATTTTTCGTTTTGGTGTTATAGAAACAGACTATCTGTTTTGAAACTGTTTTCATTTTCGAAATCAGGTTTGTATTTTTTTTTTTTAGGTGTTACAAAAACAGATTTATTGATTTGATTGTCTGATTTAAAACAAGCAGCTTTTAGTCCGGCAGATTGTGTGCTCACTTTTCCCCGCTGGTTTTTTTTTTTTAGTAGAAATATAAGTAAATACTTTATTTGAATATATTTTCTTAATTTTTTTTTTTGGTATTTTATGTTTTTGACTAAAGGGAACGCATAAAAATGCGATTCAGACTTCTATACTAGTTGAGGTCATGGAAAACCAACCGGGCATGGCCAAGGAGGTTACTTAGCGGGACAAACCGCTTTGTGGACTTGTTATGGCAGCAACTCGTGGTGTCGTTAAATTTTGCAGACCCACCCACAAAAGATGTAATCATCCACCCGATTCTCTAGCTCACTTCTTTTTGCAAACTTCGCCACAGTGTGAAAGTCACGAAAGGTGACGCACTTAGAACGCACATCGGTTCGTTGTGATACGGAAATGGGAAATCAAAAAAAAAAAAAAACCAATTGGGAGTTGAACCCAGCGCTTGTCGCATCGAAATTTAACATCTCAGCCAACTAAGCCACGGCGGCCGTCAAGATTGATCTAGTTTTTAACACATATTCTAGTTTTTGTTTTATTCTTTATAGCTTTTTCAAGTGTCATGTTTTCCTATCTCCGAAAGTCGATTTTGCTATCTTCGAAAAAATCAAACTGTAGTGGTACTCATGCAGCTTCGCAAATCCACAATCCCACTTGTGTCTATTTCATAACACCATTTGAAACAGTTTATTGATTTCAATTCTGATTCTGATTCAATTCTGTGTCGGTTTCCATAACAGCCCCGATTGTTCGTCTTTTGTTTTTATTTGACATCTAAGTATAACTGATGGGGCATTTACACATTTGGCAGCAAGGTGTATTTAACCAGGTGGTGGCAGATATTGCACGCAAGATTTTCATGCAATATTTTCACGCAACGTTGCTGGAAATATTGCGCAGCATCAGCGCAGTAGCAGCACAAAAGCAGCGCAGTAGCATCACAGCGAACAACTCGATAGTGTGAACAACTTGGTAGTGTGAACAACTCGGTAGTGTGAACAACTCGTTTGTGTGAACAACTCGGTAGTGTGAACTAGTGATGCACCGAATTGTTCACACTACCAAATTGTTCACACTACCAAATTGTTCACGCTACCGAACTGTTCACATAACCGATTTGTTCGAATTACCAAATTGTTCACACTATCGAATTGTTCACACTAACGAATTGTTCACACTACCGATTTGTTCACATTACCGGATTGGTCACATTACCAAATTGTTCACGCTACCGTATTGTTCACATAACCGATTTGTTCACGCTACCGAATTGTTCACAATACCGAATTGTTCACACTACCAAATTGTTCACACTACCAAATTGTTCACATTACCGTATTGTTCTCATTACCGAATTGTTTACAGTACCGAATTGTTCACACTACCGAATTGTTCACACTACCGAATTGTTCACATACCGAATTGTTCACACTACCTAATTGTTCACATTACCGAATTGTTCACATACCGAATTGTTCACACTACCGAATTGTTCACACTAACGAATTGTTCACACTACCGTAATTGTTCACATCATTACCGAATTGTTCACACTACGAATTGTTCCATACCGATTGTTCACACTACGAATTGTTCACACTACGAAATTGTTCACACTACCGAATTGTATTCACATTACAAATTGTTCACACTATCGAATTGTTCGTATCACAACGAATTCGATTCATCGGATATCTGTTCACACTATCGATGTTCAAACTACCGAATTGTTCAAATTACCGGATTGTTCACACTATCGAATTGTTACACTACCAAATTGTTCACACCAACGAATTTTTCACACTACCAAATTGTTCACACTACCATATTGTTCACATTACCGAATTGTTCACACTATCGAATTGTTCACACTACCAAATCGTTCACACTATCGAATTGTTCACACTACCGAATTGTTCACACTACCAAATTGTTCACACTAACAATTGTTCACATTACCGAATTGTTCACACTACCGAATTGTTCACACTACCGAATTGTTCACATTACCGAATTGTTCACACTATCGTATTTTTCAAACTTTCGAATTGTTCACACTATCGAATTGTTCACACTACCGAATTGTTCACATTACCGACTTGTTCACACTACCGAATTGTTCACATTACCGACTTGTTCACACTACCGAATTGTTCACACTATCGAATTGTTCACACTATCGAGTTGTTCACACTACCGAATTGTTCACACTACCGAATTGTTCACACTACCGAATTGATCACATTACCGACTTGTTCACACTACCGAATTGATCACATTACCGACTTGTTCACACTACCAAATTGTTCACACTATCGAATTGTTCACACTATCGAGTTGTTTAACTACCAAATCGTTCACACTATCGAACTGTTTACACTATTGAAATGTTCACACTACCGTGTTGTTCACACTGCCGAGTTGTTCACTGCGCTGCTACTGCGCTGCGCTGCTACCTTGCTGCGACTGTACTGATACTGCGCTACTTCTGCTTTGCTACTGTGCTGCAGCTGCTGCTGTGGTTGCGCTGCGGCTGCTGGTGAGTTGCTACTTCGCTGCGGACTGCTGCTGCTACTGCACTGCTGCTGCGCTGTTACTACGCTGCTGCTGCTGTTGGTTGACAACGTTGCTGGCAATGTTGTGACAAGTTGCTGGCAATGTTGTTGAAAATGTTGCTAGCAATGTTTCTGACAATGTTGCTGTGGACGAGGCTGGCAATGGTGCTGTGAAAAAAAACGATATTAACCGATAGACTTTGTGAATTCTATGCACGTGTTGCCAGCTACATTTTCGGTGATGCCACATTTTTTCGGTTTACGCTCGAGAGAAATTTTTTCGGCTTCTAATGCTGAAGCTTAATTATGAGGAACACGGAGCTGTATAAATCTTAGTTATAGCGAGCCCCGAGGCGTCAAACCCATGTTATAAGAAGCCCTAGTTATATTTACCCTTTTAGCTCTCGCAATATTGGATTTTGGGCTTAAGTTTCAATAGCATCGAAATTTTTTTTTTTTTTAATAAAAACAAAAAAGGCAAATTTGATTGCAAATATAAAAATAAAGAGAAGTGCTTGGACTAGCAGACCAGTGCATATGCATAAATAAATAGCTTCGAGGTATGTCATCGTAGAAATGGGCAATAGAAGTACATCCGAGGTGGAAATAGATGATTCCACTGATGAAAATAATAGCAGTGGCTCCGATCTTCCGTCCGACCTAGTGGAAGAAATAACGCAAGAAAATATTTCGGAAGTTATTGGCGGAATACTTGGACGAGTAGCGCGATTACCTTCAAGTGCAGCAGTAACCGACATGCCAATTATTCGGAAGCGTCCGGATATAAGCACTTTTTGTGTAAGTCCAATTTATGGCAATATTGATCGCAATGCAATGAATCAATTTATGTCGTAATTTCAGCACACGAAGCTATACAAGGAGATCAAAGCATTATGCGGATATTCCGCTACATGCACATTACCCAATGAAAATTTCTCATTGATTCGAGGCATACGGATGCGAGAAAATTGTACCGTCTCTAAGGCATGCCCAAATGGTTCTTTTACTCCTAGCCAACAAAGACGCATACGCACATTATTTGTACCAAATAACAGAGAAAAGCGTCTTATGTCATTGGAGTCGAAAATGTTCGTCAGCACTTTCAATAGGGATGGAAGTAAACTGCTGACGGCTAGCCAAGGTTAGTGTGTCTAGCTTTCAGATTAGAATTGATGCGATATGGTTCTAAAAATTTACTTACAGATGCTATATTGCGCATATATGATGCATCTAGAGGAACATACCATTTGGTTCATCGAATGCGTGTCCCTGATGTTAACTGGAGTATTTTGGATGTAGATATTAGTCCTTGTGATCGGTATTTTGCCTATTCAACTTGGTCGGACTACTGTGGGTGGCAATTATCATAGAAAAATTCTTGTTGTGTTTATGAATTATTCTGCTTATTCGTTTCAGTTTTCGTCATACCTATGACCGGAGAAGTGGAAAAAGCGGAATGGTATGACTTGAGCACTCCTCCACATCGAAATGCTGTATTTTCAATACGATTCTCACCGTGTGGTGGTACCCTATTAGGCGGATGTAGTAGTTCTTGTGTCTATATTTGTGACTTAGAAACCCGCAACGTTCGATCTATTCGCACAAAGACTGGCGTAACTGTCGATATAAATGCCGTTAGTTATGTTACTGACAGAGATCCAAATTTGTTCGTTAGTGGGTGTAACAGTGGGACAGTTAAGCTATGGGATATACGTTGTGCTAGCAATAACACCAATACGGCAAATGATGATCCTCGTTTAAACCGAAGAATTCAGCCAGCAGGTGTTTTCCTTGGACATTTGGATGGTGTAACATATATTGATTCGAGAAACGATGGCAATTATGTACTCAGTAATTCGAAAGATCAAAGTATCAAGATCTGGGATCTTAGAATGCCGACTCCTAGTAGCAAGGTGAACAAATATTCTTACGCAACTGCCATTGAATGGGACTATCGCTGGGACACAGTTCCCCAAGAATGTAGGTCCCGCCATTCTTCGTAAAACAGATGTCTAAATAAAAATGTTTATTCCTAGATTATAACCCACGAACACCCATGGACGGCGATGTAAGCGTTATGACTTATCGAGGTCATCGTGTTACAAAAAGCTTACTTCGTGCAAAATTCTCGCCATTGGAACAAACGGGACAACGTTATATCTACACTGGTTGCAGCACGGGCCGCATTATAAGTAAGTTCCACTTATGTTCTTTTCGGAGAACAATATTTAAAAAAAAAAAAAAAAACCTTTTTTTTTTTATGATATGCAGTTTATGATGTTCTAACTGGTCACATCAAGGAGGCGATACACGGGCATAAAGACATTGTTAGAGATCTCGATTGGCATCCAGTTCGATCAGAAATTATATCAAGCTCTGTAAGTTCATATTCAAAGAACCCCATTATCCAAATTATCGAATATTGTTACGTTATCCTTCAAGTGGGATTCCCATGTAAACCTCAACACATTCAAGCCTGATCCATTGGGTAGACGCACAAGTTCTGAAAACTCCAACAATACCAAACGACGCCGTTCGCGTCGCATTGAGCGGCGAAACAATAGAGGCATAGCTACTGAAATCGACAGAGATGGGGTTGAGTATTTTTGCGCAATTCCTCCAAAAAAATTTCGTTTTATTTTCTCTTATTTTCTCAATAACAGCCTTATCAGCCATGGTAGTGATTACCTAAACTGGACCTTTTTTTCGGTTTAATTGTTAAGTACTTCTTTGTTAGACTAAATCATTCTAAATTGCTTAACATGGATAATGTAGCTTTTAATCCTTATAATAAGGTAATAAACATTTTACGACGGAGGCTATTCGTTTGCCTTTTTTTAATTATTGTTATTATTATTATTATTATAATAATTCACATGGCATCGTTTAGTTTTTAGAAATTTTAATATCTTACTCTTGTCCTCTAATTTAATATTAATGAACAAAACCTATCCAAAAGTAAATTTGAACGTGGCTTTCTTTGGAATCAGCTAAGCGAAATTAGTTAGATTCCCTTGATTACTAAAAAAAAAAAAAAAAACCGATATATGTATGATTTTAATGGAAAAAGAAATGTGTAAAAGATCGATTAAAAAGTTTTTGGTGTCAAAATCAAATCTGCGGATCAATCTCTATTAGATGATACCAATTCGAGATATTATGAATAGTTGAAGTAAAAACCAGTTTTATTCTATATTCTGCATTTAACAAAGTTTGAAAAGTTAACTCGAATTTCATATATTACAAGGTATCACAATGTTATCTAGATTCAAGTTGTTTTGTTTGTTTTAAATAATAGCTACCTTTGATTTTCGACTTCAATACAAGATACCTACAACTCGTGGTGTCGTCAAATGCTGCATGCCCACCGACAAAAGTAATGTAGTAATCCTTCGCCTAATTCTCTCGATCATTCCTTCTTCTAAATTTCGCAACATCAAAAACGCAGTTACTGCAGAACTAATTTTTTTTTTTATAACACCACGACTGATGTAATTTTTAACAAAGTTCTTGGTTTTGCTTCATTCTTTTGTATGACAACAAAACAGTTGTTCCATTTTTGGGTTTTTCCCATCTTCGAAAATCGATTTAGAAATCTTCGAAGAGACCAAAATTGTGTCGTTTTCATAAAACCATTTGAAACCGATGTTGATTTCAATTATGATTCTGATCTGATTCAGTGTCGCTTTCCATAACAGCCCCGATTAACTTTTCACTAAAAATATTAAAGTCAGTTGATCACTATTTTTAATGATTAAAATAAAGGCAGTTTCAATTTGTATTTTCTTCCCACAGAGTAAAAAAATTACCTTTTCACCCTGTTTTAAAATAATTCTTCAGAACTTTATTGTTCTAAGTGCACATGGAAAAATACAAATTATGATATCGAGTTCTTAATTACCATTACATTTAAACTAAGGATGCACTCAATAGGAAATTTACAAGATATCGGGATACCTGATATTCTATAGAAATCTGTATATTTATTTCTATTGAAATTTCATAATCAGGCATACTCTAGAAATCGAATCCGAATAAAAAAAAAAAAAACGTAATCAATGTGATTTCAATAAAAATTTAAGCTGTTTCGAATTTTTTTGAGGATTCGATTTCTAGGGCTTGCCTGAACATGTCTATATATCGCACCCTTGCTACTAAATCGGTACAACTGAAAATTTCGCATTTCTGGAACAATCATTCATTCTCATTTGAAACTTGTAAAAAATAATTCTTTTTCTAAACTTGTATTATTCTTAATTGACTTCTGCATCAATCCGTATAAGCATAAATTTTCTAGGTGTTGGGTTTCTTTCAGAAAAATGTAGTCGAAAATAAAAAATTGATTAAAAATTTTTTTTGAATTGTGGCGGTTTAGGAGCAAAGGTGCGATATATATATATATATATGTATATAAGCTAAGAAAAAAGTAATCTTAATGAAATATTAGTTGTCTTCCAAGACGTGCTATCGTTTTACTTAAAAACAGACGAGTGTCCAAAGGTTTATTTTGGATATTGAAACACAAATTTAAAAATCATTGAGCTGACCACAGACCAAAGTATTTAATAAGCAAATTATTTAAAAATACCCACGAAATTGTTTTCTTATACGTGGGTCTCCGCATAATTGAAGCAGATATCCAAGGGAAAGTAGTTCAAATTGCACGGCATTGCATGAATATACAATATAAAATGCGCAATGTGCTGAAATCAGTGGTTTTTTGATTCCTTTAAATTAAGAAATTGAATTCTATACAGTTGAAAATAAGCGGCATTTTGGCCGTAAAGTTGAAATACGATCACATAACGCAATGAATAGATATTGCCGGATATGTCCAACAAACTTTTAAATTATGTTATAAGATCGATATACAAAAAAATTATATTCCCAGTTTAAATGCACTTTTGCGCTTGTAATTTCTTTGGAAATATTTTTTCTTAGTTTTCGTTTTTGTTGGCTGTGCGGCGGCGGCATTTATGTTTGAGGTTGTTGCGTGTACTTCCTTATTTTTTGAGCTAATGTATTTATTAACCGATCCTTCCCAGAATGCAATAATTTGTTTTTCGTCTTTGCTATTTTTTGATATATTCAGCTTCGTGTCCTTGTGAAAGGAGTATCCATTTATGTCTTTCAAGTTCGACCCTCGAAAGCTATCCAAATCGATTCGACGAAATTTTTCAGCAGCATAAGATGATATAATGTAGTTGTTGAATTCTTGCAGCTTTTCATGATAACTTTCGGTCTCCATGGCTGTTTTCTTCGATTTAATCAATGATTGTGGTATCAATTTAACGCAGACTTGGAGATCTGCAGCTTGCTGAAGTTGTTTCGATGAGTTTGGTAAAAAAAGAGATTTGTTTGATTTTGTTGTTGAATCGACATTTTCTGCTTCGTTTTCATTTTGAATCCTATCCTCTATGTTGCTTGTTTGTGATTCTTCACATGGAGTTGTTATCGACTTGCATCGATTCGAGTCGGCAAAAGTCTTACATTCATTTTCATTTTCTTCCGTTCGCGTTTTTTCTCCAACTGAAAAGTGGGTTTCAGGCGACAGTTCTTCTTTTGCGATTTCTTTCTTTTTCAATTTGTCTTTTTTACGCTTTTTTAATGCTGGCTCCTCATTTTGAGTCTCTGCATTCTCGTTTAACTCTGCTTTTTCGCCGCTTCCTTTGCGCTGCGTGCTTCGCTTCTTCGTTTTATTTTCAATTGGACAGAAGGTATCATCATTCAGTTCTTTATCAGGATTTCGGTTCGTTTTTGATTTTTTCTTTTTCCTTTTATCTCGTATCGTTACTTCATCACATTCACCCTGGGCTTCTTCCAATATATTATCATTTTGATCGTTTTTCATAGATTTTCGTTCGTCCATTTTACTTTTGAAATAGTTTGTTATTGATGTTCCACTTCTATTGTCGCCCTCTTGAGGACAAGCCGGTATTAAATCACTGGTCAAATCACTTTGTTTTCTTTTTAGTTTTTCCATTTTTTCTTTGAAGTAATCACGAATGGAGTTCGATTTTTCCTCCGTCAATCCATTATCATCATGGCTTTCCACTACATTTTGGGGTTGCTCATTTGCCTCAAACGTTCTTTTCCCAAATATATTTGCCAGATCTTTCGTACTGTATTGTGATAGATCTTTGCTTTTCGTAAATTTTTTATAATGAACACGCACTTTACTCTTCTTCGATTTCTCTTCTAATGACTCCCCACTCAAAATGGTTTTGCGTTTGCTATTTTTGCTCTTCTCTGTTTCGAAGCCGAATCCCGTTGTTTGAAAATGATCGATATCATGAACTTCCGTTTCCTGTTGCTCTTCGTTATCATTTCCATTTAACGTTTGCAAAAGCCCATTAAAACCGTTCTCGTGTTCAGTCCATAGGTCATCACGACAATCAAAGCCTAAGCCGCTTAGGTTATTCCGCAGTTTGACGCGCACGAAATCGGCTTCACCACTCTCTTTTGCACCAAGCCCCTTGCCCTTCGTCCAGCCCATCTTTTGCAGCATTTTACACCCAAATCTTGAATCATCTATTATTTTTGTGTTAGAATGAGTTGAATCTATCTTATCAACTTACCATCATAGAGTGGCTTCCCTCGCGGTGTCAGCACATAGTTCTTCCTTCTCCTTGGCTCGGCTAGCATGGACATCCTGACTTCGGGCTTTATGGAGTAATTTTGCAAAATCTTTTCCTATTCAAATTTTCTTGAAAACCAACCTTTTTTTCAAAACCAACCTCGTTGAAGACTCGATGGCAACGATTTATTTTCACGATACGATATTTTTGGATTTACGATAAACGATAAATTTTGATGATTCAGCTGGGGTTCCTTATAACATGGGTTTAACAGCTCGGGGCTCCCTATAACTAAGATTTATACAGCTCGGGGCTCACTTATAACATGGGTTTGAGAGCTTCGGGCTCATTTCAGCATTAGGAGCGTTAGATCTAGCGCTTTTGAGAGGCCCGAAAACTTCTATTTAGCGCTGAGCTAGTTTGAGCGCGAAATCTAACGCTTTTTCGTTGCGTTCATTAAAGTTTTCAAAAAGTAGTTTTTCATTCAATTTTTAACATTGTGTTAACGTCAGCCAAAAGTATTGCTTCGTAACACAACAGCTGTAAGATGAACCAATGCTGAAATCTGGCAGCTTTAATTTTGTGATTGCGCTTAACCCGGCATCTCGACACGCAATTTTTCATGGCTAGAACTAGAATGGTTGTTCGGTGCCTTGGTCGCATCGTTTCTAATCTAAACACAGACTTGTACGATGCATTTTAAAGGCCGTTTTCTCATCCTTCTTTTAAGGTCTATCTGCCAAATAAATTTTTATTAACCAAATTTCTATGAAATTATCATCAGAATAATTTAACTCACAGATAAAAATAAGTGAGAAAACGGCCCTTAATCAATTATTTTATAATTAATATTTTTAAAAAACATCAAAATATATTTCCTTTTTAGAAAAACAACACGTTCTCTTCCAAAAACGCTTTCTTTTGATTGATTTAGCGCGAAGTGACGCTATCTTGCTCACTTTGTATCGCGATTGGAAATATAAAACCATTCCGGCAGGGCGTGTATTGATATTTGACTAACCTGCTGTCTCCACTTGCGATGTTTCATAGTATGCGATGGAAAGTATGCGATAGATCGCAAATGGAGACCGCTCATGACAAATGGCATGCGAAATATAGCTTGCGATATCGCAAGTAATCTATCGCTTTGATGAGATGTCACTTTTGAGTTTTTTAAATGTTGTTCCCTCTTCTGCAAAAACGGATTTATCCAGAATGTCGGAGTTTTTTTCTTTTTTGCTCTCGATTTAATAAATATTGCATCTTTTTCAATCTTTTAGCGCTTCTATGCAGCGATTCTTCTTGCTGAACGTTATCTTAAAATGCTCATCGCATACCGAAATATGCCCACTCAAAAAAATCTCACTACCTGCTGCCATCGCATAGCATAAAATTTGACAGATGGTATGCAATGAACTATTCGCACAGTGGGTCGTTTAAACATTTTCATTAAGATATGGAACAGACCCGATTTTGGACGTAGAAAAAATGCTGAATCACGAATTCAATTCAAAATTTTACTGGATGAAAAATCTGCCAAAAGAAATCAAGCAAAAGTTTAATGTATGGATTCGGATTACAGCGATATGAGACTCGATGAAAAATCTCGCGCACGCTCCATGCTCTAAAATAATATTTCAATCATGTGAATGACTGATACCCTGACAGTGGCTGCTGCCACATTTTGCTATACTTAAAAAATTGCATATTAAAAATGAAATTTAAATAAAAATTTTAATTAATTAAAATTTTTTTAATTTGTAATATTGCCCTAGCGCTTCTATGCAGCGATTCTTCTTGCTGAACGTATCTTAAAATGTCATCGCATACCGAATATGCCCACTCAAAAATCTCACACTGCGCCATCGCATAGCATAAATTACAGATGGATGAAGAACTATCGCACAGGAGTCGCACGTAACAATTCAAAAGATTAGAGCTGATACTGAATATTCTATGTGGCACTCCACAACACCGATAGTGGGAGAATGTTTAGTACCACCAATTTTTTATAACATTCTTGCGTTGAATTTATGTTTTCTTTTAGTAACAACTTTTAGGTTTTGATGAAGATTATGCAATACTGTGCCTTTTAAGAGAGAGTTCGAAAATAAGTAGTTTTTGTATTCATTTACGCATGATTTGTTATAAGTACTTGAGCCATTAGTTTGGTAGAGCTAGAATTTTTTCTACATCACTGAATATTCATATCATGTTCTGTTTTGTAAACAAAGATTCGGTCATATTCGACGCATGAGTTCTTCTTTAGCTTGTTGAAGAACAAAAGGAAAATTTCACGTAATGATTTTTGATATATATAAAAACCATATTTTAGTCGAAAAAAATGAGTTTTAACAAAAAATTTTGACGAAACTTATACATGTATATGAATTATACCAAACATTTTGATACATGTTACAAGATTTAAAAAGATTTGTTAGACCGGACCCGGAATTTCTCGGGGGCGTGCTACGTTTTTGATTTTGCCATAAGAATGCATGCAACGGGGGCCTACTTCAACTCAACAAGCATAGTTGTTGTAGAGTGCCACATATAGTAATATATGCCATGGACAACATGGACAACAGCGATCTTTCAGAAACAGCTAAAAATATTGTTGCACAAGCACCGAATTGGAATTTCGAAGGTGACTGTATGATCTTGCAATGGATGGAACAAATCTCAAATGTAAGAAATCCAAGCATTTATAAGTTTAACTTGATTATGAAAGTACTTTCTAACAGAATCTTGAGGCCCGTGCAAAGGCATCTTCGGAATCACTGCAAAATATAACAAAGAAACTGGCACACACTCAAATCGCTATGGAAAATACTCAAAACAGTTTGAACGCTTTACAATATACGAAATATGTTGAGATGCGGTAAGTTCAACTTTTCCCAAATTTAATTAATTTTCCAGCATTTTCCATCTCAAGCTCAATGGTGGTATTCAAGCAGGCAAGCTAGGTCCAAATTTTGCTTGAACGACCGTTATGCAAAGCGTGTGTAAAAATTTTGCGTACCTGCTTCAATACCACTAATGTGTTTTCAATATATTCGTCGTCAACGCCGAAATATCTCGCTCGGAACATACAACATACTCCCATACAACGTACTCCCATACAACGTACTCCCATACAACGTACTCCCATAGAACGTACTCCCATAGAACGTACTCCCATACCAGCCGCAGAATCCTCAACTTTTTTTTTTTTTTTTTTTTTTTGGGGTTCAATTTTATTGGCTTCGGGTAACTTTAAGTTCCTCATATAGCCATATATACATCAGCTCGTTTAAATGACCTGCGTCAGTACTCTATATCGACTAGGTTAGGTGACCTGCGTCAGGGTTAATTTACGTTTTACCCCTCCCCACCGCCCTCAGACGGGATACTGGTTCCAGGGTTGGTTGACCGTCGTCAGTTGTATTAATTATAGTTGAGTTGAATTTAGCCCGATTCGAGTGCCCTTGAGTACTTATATTCCTCCTAAGCACACGTTTCGACCAATTCCCGTTTTATATGACCGGCGTCAATATTCAAATTCCCGTTTTATATGACCGGCGTCAGTGTCCAAACAAAATGGCGATTATTTCACAATGGTGAGCCCGGCCCGAGCGTAAATGAGTCCTATGTTACCTCATTGACATTCGTTACGAAACTGGAATCCTCAACTTTGGGGAGGCGCTTGTTGCCCTTTTTTTTTTTTGCCTACTGAGGTTCTGGATTTTTCTAAATTTTGCGATTTTTTCGCGCATATAAATTCCGCTCTGGTCATTATGCTTACATGAGTGCGAAAAACGCAGATGTAAGAAAGAAAAACACATTCTCATACAAATCTGTTGAAAATATTTAATATATCGTCGTCCCGGAGTTATCTCCTCGTATATCACAAAATCAAAAAATTTGAGATAAGCACGTTTTCCCGTTTACTTTTCCGAGATCTATCCATCTGTCGAGTCTCCAGGATGCTATACCTTATAGTTTACGAGATATTTGTGAGCTAAATAATTGTATATCCTTTAAAATGATAATTTCTACGCGTTATAGCATCGTATATCCATATTTTGTGGATATACTATGATTTATATATGAAATTTGCGCAGTAAAAAGTTGTTGCGTTATCTCATCGTATGTGCAACAATTTTTTTTTTTTTTAAGAAACATTTTTTTATGTTAATTTTAAATAAAAAAAAGATTTATTCGTGTGAAAAAAAAAAACAAAAGAAGCAAAAAAAAGCAACACTCCTACAAAAATTTTCATTCTGAAAATAATGTGGAATGCTTATTATACTTAGAATATAACAAATTCCATTTCATTAAATTTATAATATAAAAAGTTCTATTAAATTAATAAATTTTGAAAATATTTAACATCTTCTTCTGGAAGATAGATGAATAGACTCTCAATGTCTTTTTGTTTCTGTGGCGCTATTTGTTTTGGGGTTGAAATACTTATTTAAAATGGTTTTGCATTTTCACTGAAAGATTTTTTGTACATTATATTGAATAAATTGTTCTTATTGTATTTAATTAATTTAATCTTATTGAAAGGCACTAACTAAAGCTAATGCAGGTAGTTCAGCTCCTTAAAACAAATGTGGAACGTTCTACCAACAACAATACCCATATCAATTCCTTATTTGAAGCTTGGTTGCTTACATTAACATACATATAATAATATAATTTCCCCAACAAAAAAACGAATTCTAATTTTTTTTTTTTAATCTATGGCTGAGAAGAAGAACGACTTAACTCCACTTTTCTGTTTTTTGAGAAAAATCTATTTGAAAGGTGTAAATGTTTAGGTCACGGGAAAAGAATAAGAAGAGAAATGTGTATTATTTAAATAGGCACATTTTTAAGGTATCAGGTATGACTTTTGAATGCTACCTTTAATGTATAAAAAAAATTTCGCTATTTGATGCAGTGGCAAGTCGTTTTTCTCAGGAAATGCGGAGTTAAGTCATTTTTCAACAATAAGATTATGATTTGGACTCCTTTTTTTTTTTTTAAATGTAAAAAGGATACTCAAATAACAAATTTCCTATATAAACTCATTTAAAAAAAAATTAGTTATGTCGTTTTTCGTGTCAAAAAAAAATAAAACAAAAAAAAATTTTTCAAATCTTTATTAAATCATTTGCTCGTATATCCACTTTCCAACACAGGCTGCAAAAAAAGTGGCGTATACGATGAATTGTCAAAAATTCTTGGAATGAAAAAAACCCTATAACTTAAATAATTTTCCAAGTAACTTTAAATTAATGATCAGAAATAATAAAAAGTAAAGCATTTTATATAAGGAAAACAGAATCAACGATTTTCAACGAGCCATTTTTTTTATATTCCATGTTAAACTTTAAACTTCAATTTCCCAACGAAAAATAGTGCATATAAGCGGGGAACGCTTGTATAGAAATTCCGGCTATAAACATCGCCAGTGCATATATCGAAATTCCTCTTATGACAGCTAGTGCATATATACAAAAAAAATATAAGCCGTTTTATTCAATAAAAATAACAAAGTAAAGAGTTTTTGTAAAAAAAAAATCACACTTTATAAAGTCTTATTTTGCTTTATATTGATTTGAAGACATGAATGATATTAATTCAGAATGATATATTAATAGCATTGAGGATGAAATCACAACAGAAACGGACAATGTCAAGATCGAAGTGGAAAAGAAACCCAAACAGGACATATTGAAAGTGTTCCTCCAGAATAATATGAAAATGCTTCACAAGTGTCATGATAAATTTCATTTCCTCGAAGACTCGGACGAAGACGATGTGGATAGCGCTGCATTAACAGAGAAGTAAGTTTCTATGATTAAAAAACCCAAGAACTCAATAACTGGACATATTTATTTTCTTTATTATAGTTGCGTTTACCAACCGCGGAATCCGTATAATGAGCGCTTGCTTCCACACATTTTTGGTACGAAATTGTGGAAAGAAAACTGGCATGTTGGACTATGTGAGGAAGGTGCACAGCACTACTCTGGCGATGAATCTTCCGATGTTTACTCTTTGTCGTCAAACTCAAGTGTTGATATCGAGTCGATGATGGCAAGCCATAATACTGAAAATCTCTCGCAGTGGACGTCAAGCGTTTCCCTAAATAATGAGAGTTCGAATAGTAGCAAAAAATTGAACGAACTTCGATTCCTCCAACAAAAAAATCAATCTCGCCTGTCGTCAAAGCTATCAGTCGCACTTCGCAGCAGTATATTCCCATTCCTATCGAGAGGGTGAGCATTCTGGAAAAAAACACGAACAAAAATATTGAAATTCCACGTGCTGCTGAATATACGGAAAAGAAGACGATTGAAAGCAAGCCAATCAATTTGTTCGATGACAATGATTTTCAAAGTCTTATGTCAGCGACTCCCAAAACGTATAATGTAGCACCGCCTAATACTGTGGTGATTCCTCCAACAAACTTGTTCGAAAATCAAAATACCAAAATCGAAGTACGACAACAACCATCTGTGTTGGAAAAAGCTGCTTTGGTGGAAAAGAAACTACCCAAGCCTAGCGCTTAACTTGTTTGATAGTCCAACTGAGGAAAACAATGACGACTTTCCATCCTCAAATTCTAAACAAGCGAAGTCAAGTTTATTTGATGAGCTCGATGAGCCTGACCCATTTCAGAGCAAAACTTCTTACAACATCGAAAAGAGGACAATGATAAGCGCAAAATCTTTGTTCGATGATGATGATGATGATGAGGGTGACGATGATTTCCTGAACATATTTAGCAAACCTAAAAAAGTTGCAAGTTCCACTTTGCAGCCCAATTCATTCCTAGAGACTGAAAACAATGAGAGAGAAAAAGAAGAAATTATAAAAAAATTGCCTTTAGCTTCATCTAAAACACTTTTCGAAGACAACGATGAAAGTGATCATGATGATTGGATTTCATCAGAAAACTTTAAAAACCCCCAGAACAAAAGCACAACTGAAGCGAACGAATCTTTATCGCAGAAAAAAATCTTGCAAAAAGAAGATGTTCTATTAAAAAAAAATATATTTCTGGATGATGATTACGTCGATGATGAAAATGATTTCATATTCTCCAATAAGCGGGCAGAAAATTTAAAATCGGCTTCACTCTTTCAAGACGATGATGATAGTGGTAGCCTATTTAGTAAAATACCAACGATTGCAAAGCCCACACCAGTTATTAAAACGACGGCACATGTTGAGGAACCACGACGGACACAATTAGCCGAAACTGGGCATGACGAAGACGATTTCTTAAGTTTATTTGACAGTTCCAAGTCAAAATCAAAATCTGCTGGTGTCTTATTTGAAGGAAAAGATGTTGATACTAAAGAACCACATAGTCTTGAACCGGAAACACCAGTAGTCCTTGATGCATCAAAAATATCTTCTGAAATTGGTGACATTAATGTTCAGCAGGAAATCTTTATAGATAGTCTAGAGAATATGAGTAAAAACGAATCACTACCTAAAACATCTTCTTCAATAGGCGACTCAAAAAGTTTTGCAACAGACAAAAGTGCCGAAAACGTCGACAATACAGAGAATGAAGTCGAAATTTCAAGTGTGCCCAAAGACAGTAATAGAATAGTATTTGAAGTAGCTCCTTCCATCGAAATAAATTCCAAAGATGAAAACAAAAATGTCATCGAAGTAAAGACACCAGTGTATGATAATTTTTCGCCATTGTTTTTGGATGAACCACCCGATGATGATTTCTTTCAATTAATAAATGCAAATGGTACTGTTGCTCCATCACAATTGGATACCGATTTCTACGAGCCAACAAGAAATGCAGCAAAATCTGTGAATGAAGCCAAAACGGAACGCAACAATATCATTCACACTGGCTACGATATAGGATTATTCAGTGAATTTCCGCCCGATGATGATGGAGAAGGCTCCGCTAATTTTCTTGAATCAATTCCTATAAACATAGAAGCTAATGATAAAATGCAAGAAGTTTCAACTCAAGCTAAGCATGAACAAATAGTGGAAAAGCCCAAAAGTACGCTAAATATTCAGAGGCCCGAGCAGTTCGAAGATATTCGAACCAATGATGACATTCCGCCAAAGCAGACAGTCTCAAAACTGAAAATGCCAAGCATTAATATAAATGTTCAAGCTCTATTGCCGGGTGCTGCTGTTGTTTCAAAGTCAATGGGCAACATACCTATAAAAAAAACGGTCGGCCGGTCTCAAAGTACCATATCACCCGTAGAAAATGTTAAACCAACAGATCAAACTTCTATGAAGATAAATGTGCGTCCAGAAACAGATAGAGAAAATCTTCTAACGAGTCTTTGTAAAAATCGTGTACGTGGTCCTCCAAAGAGAAGAGCTTCAACGAGAGCTGGACGCCAGGAACGCTATTTAAAAAGCCTTAGAAACCGAGCAAAAAGCTCAGCAGGAATTACTTGATGAGAATTCCGAAAATATTGAAAGTACGAATACAAACCAAAAACCTCCATTAATTCAAGAGAGAAATCCCAAACCGCAAGAAGCGGTCTTACCATCAATATATTCACAACTGCAACCTCACACAGCGACGTTTAAAAAGCAGCTTACTCAGAAAGCACTAATTCAGAAAGATTCAATTACTTACAGTGATCTGTTTGGTAGTAGCTCTGCGGAAACAGAAGACAGAAACGCTTTCATTAGTGGCCTTCTTGCTGAGGCTGAGAATTTCGAAAAACCCTCGAATAACATTTTCAAAACTATTCCAAGAACAATTATTCCTGAGAATCCTCCACGAAGCGATAGATTCGAAATAAAGCAAAATATTGCATCTAATCAGGAGGGAAGCTCTGAACCATCACAATTGCAACCGCCATCATCAAAACCATCTAAACCGCAAAATCAAATGACAATGCCATCGACTAACTTGTTCGATGTCTTCGCCAATACGACAGACAGCGATGATTTCTTTAATAGTCTCATAAAACCTCAAGTTTCAAAGGAGCCTTCGCAAATTGATCAAAATAAAAATCATAAAATTGATAATACCAAAGTCAATTCAAATAACTCGCTAACCCCTGATAAGATAATTAAAGAACCTTCATCGCCTTCACAATCCCAAAGTCAAGCAGAATTAATTAGCAGTCCTGCAGTTACGGAAAAGATTATTACAACTTCCAAAGGATTGTTTGATGACTTTGCGAGTGCAACAGACGAAGAAGATTTTTTTAGTAGCCACTTAAAATCAACAAACGAATTGAAAAAAGCCGAATCGAAAGATATATCCCAAACGGTTAGCTCTGTCGCATCTGAGTCCGATGATGATCTATTTCAAAGTATCAGTACCTTCAAAAATCCGTCCAGTAAAGGTCCAATTCATGTAGCTGAAGAAAAAATAGTGCAGGTCACAAGAAAGTCATCTACTTTATTCGATAGCGATATTAATGAGGATGAAAATGATGATCTTTTCCATTCTTCAAGCAAGCCAAAGTTACCGGCACAGCTGGCAACGCGCACCTCCAATGCTACTGCCGCAAGAACATCTGGACCCATCAATAAAAGCCTTTTCAGTGACAGCGACGACGACGACGATGATGATGATCTTTTTGGTGCCCCTAAACCGAAGAGAAGTAAGTTCAAATTATTTCTTGGAACCTTAAAACCTTCTTCTAATCCAAATTTTTTTCGTAGCAATCACACCGAACTTAGGCGTGCTCGCACCCATTAAGCGAAATACGCTGAGCTCACAAGCGTCAAGGGATAATAAAATGAATGCAATAGACCCAACAGCTGCAGATAATCCCTTAGCGGATCTCTTGAATATGTGAGAGAGTTGTTTTTTAATCGCACTTTGTGGGTTGTATCAGTTAGGTCAAATGTGTAGTACGAGCTTAAAAAGCTAGCTTAAAACAGGCAAACGAAAAGTTCTAAAAATCGTTCAAGCTCGTTCAATTTTCTTGGAATAAGTTAAATGAACGTGAGCGAACAAGAATGAGAATCATAAAATACCAATTTCTATGAATTCGATGAATTCCAGATATCCCAAACGAGATTTAAACACTTCTTTTATTGCATTTCTTTGTTTCAAATGTCATTGTTAAATCGCCAAGCGAACAATTGTTGTATTTAAAGATTATATATTAATATTTAATAAAAAATATTAATCATATAATTTATAGTAAAATTTAATAATAATAATAAAAATAAAATATTGTTCAATTTGACAACTTGGCCCTGATCATGTTAGTGAACATTTGTGTAAAGGTCTCTTTGGGTATGTTGGGCTAACAACAAATGAGGTCCTCAACATGTTTCTTTGGTCGCTGTTTTTTTTTTTCTTTCTTTTTTTTTTTTTTCCAGAGACTTATGAATGACTAATGGACACTTTGCTAATGCTCTTACGTTAGTATAGGAAGTACTACAATGCAACATCACGATACTTTCTATAATCATCCGATTCGTTTCCCAACGATAGTTTGCTATTAGCCGTTATATACGGGTTCGTGTAGTTAACATAACCGAAACCGCCATAATACTGCAGCGGCTGCGAGTTTCGTCGTTGCATGGGATGGCATGAGATAACACTGTTCGCATACCCAGTAGAGGAGCGTCGACTGACACTATTTCTGCCACCTTGTGGCAACACTGGCATTTGTCCAGCGAGCAATGCTAAATAGAGCTGCTGCTGTTGCTGCTGTGTATAATTCTGAAGCAGATTGTGCCCGTATGCAGTAAGATCATTCTGAACTTTTGAAATACCATCCAAATTCTCGAGTGAAATGCAATTTCGTAATTTTCTGGTCTTCTCATTGATGATAGCTGGCTTACGTTGCCTCTTCTGTGCCGGTGAAACTGGTTTCGGTTCAATGGAACAATAGATCGGATCATTGTTTGTCGAACCGATTACCGAGGGCGTTTGATTTGACGATTTATGAGAGCATTGAATGTTGTTCTTTAGCTCATCAATTGGAATATTAAAATATTTTCCGTTCTTCTCATCTGTGGCATCAAGAGCATATCGTGGATTATATAGACCTGGCAGTGTACAGCGTAGGTCCATAAGAGAATGCGAGCGATTTTCTGAGTTAAAAAAAAAAAAAAAAAAATAACAGTAATTCCTGTAGCATTATTCCTGGTCGATTCTACTCACCATTGCGTCCCGCCGACGAGACATTGTTGAACTGATGCGTAAAGGGTTGCGAGAAGAGACTCGCATTGAACTCGTTTTGAGAACCAAATATTGGATGATTGTTGTTTATATTATTGAAATGATTATATGCTGGAAGCGATGATTCATTTCCGAAGCCTAATTTTCCGGACTCGCTTATTTGATAGCCAGAATTTTCGAAGGCACTAAGGCACGAACGCTTACTCGAGCGACGCGAATCAGCTTTCGTCAAAGGAACACTGGGCGGTGGGGTTTGTAGTTGCAATCTAGTTGCCAAATCCTGCAACTGAGACAGCACTTGTGACTCACGACGCCATCTGGACGGTGCGATGAGAAGGAGAGACAGAAAGTGAGTGAGTGAGTGAGTGAGTCAGATGACTTAAACATTAATTCTTAAAGTATTAACGTTATTTCGAAAGAATAAACGTACCGTAATGCTGTCGGTATTACGCAGAGCAGAGCGAAACAATTGATCACTAATCGAATTAGGTAAGAAATTAACTCCGTCAAACCATGAACAGATTGAAGACCCTGGATGGAGATATATGTAGATTTTAAATAAAATTTCAATGTAAAATCGAAAAAATGTAAAGGGTCTGACGGGTTGTGCCACCCTGAAAGGAATTTTTAAATTTTGTTGATTTTTCGATAGGTTTCATCTAAAAATACTGTGGAGACCACTTTTTAGATTTTAATTTTGAATAGTCCTTGAGATATCCTTGCAAGTCCTTTTTTATTAAGGCTTTTTTCAAAATTTTATATCTCAACAACCAATTAAGATAGAGAGACGATCTAAACAGATTCTGTTAGACAATAAAACAAGGAAGCTAAAAAAAATTTTGTTTTAATTTTACACTGAGAAATTTTTTTTCACAAAACTAAAAAGAAAAGTTTAAGTATTTTTTTCAGTGTATTCCAATTTTGACGCGACTTTTAAATTTTTTTGAAAAATAGCTCCTAGTATTTACTTTAATTTAAAAGAAACAAGTATTCCAATCGGATGGCGTAACAGTGTCATATTTACAAAAATGCAAGGGTACATTAATACTCTCAGTGTTGATCCCATACAAAAGGCATCATCACTCATACGACATGTATGCGGATTATCGAATATATAATATAATTAACGTCCTACATGTCGTATGAGTGATGCCTATTGTATGTGGGCTAAAATTCTTTTTAACGCCTATACTTTTGTCCCTGTCAATGAAATTCATTTTTCATGAAGGAGCAAATCAAATTAATAACAAATTAATTTTAACAAAAAATTTATTAATAAAAAAGTAAAATACTCTAGTCGAATTGAAAAAAATCAAATATTACCAAAACTCCATTTTGTTTACTTGCAAATTACAGTAACATTGTTGTCTTGTCTTGTCTTGTCTTGCCAAAGAAGACAACAATGTTACCGCAATTTGCGAGTAAACAAAATGGAGTTTTGGTAATATTTGATTTTTTTTAAGTCGACAAGAGTGTTTTATTTTGCTATGAATAATTGTTTTGCTTAAATTAATTTGTTATTAATTTGATTTGCTCCTTCATGAAAACTGAATTTCATTGATAGAGACAGAAATTTAGGCATCAAAAAGAATTTTGGCCCATGTAATTTAATTTAATGTAAATTTAAAAATTCCTTTCAGGGTGGCACATGCCTTTGCTCAACCGGGAAGACCCTTTACATACCCAATGTTGTGTTGTCATGATCATGACAAATATCAGCTCCGGAATTGATAACAGGCCAATTATAATTGACCACGCGAATAGCCCCCAAGATAGACCAGTGACCAATCCATGTATGAGTATAGTCGTTGCAACAAAAACAATAAAAAATTGTGTGCAAAGTATATAGGCGGAAAATGGTAGGTCACCCTTCGCCTCCAGTATCCAAGAAACTTCACACGAAAATGCACCCAAATAGACGACCTTTAAAGGAGGTATCCAAAATATTTTAATACATGAACATACATCCATGTGTACATAGGCGTGCATGCTTTGGGTGGGTACTCACCAAAAGTAGACCAGCGACTATACAACAAATCATAAAAAGATTGGCCTTTATGAAGCGCTCCATGATTTGGTCATAGAAATTTTGAATGCCGTAAGCTTCACTGTTGCTTTTCTCACAGTTCATTTTATTGCTATTGTGAACAGAAAGAGAACGGAACGTTTGGGCTGCGAAAAGATAAAAGATGAAAATGAATTAGGGGATTTTATTTCAAATGTAGGTATGCTTGAAATTCGTTAGGTTTTTGTTAGTTTTGCGGGAAGGTATTTATTTATGTCAACCGATGCTCGAGCACAATTGACACAATGTGTGGGGAATTCCTTATAATGGCATTGATATGAATATGGACTCAAAAGTGATTGTGACCGCTCAAGAATTCAAGATAAACTTGAAGTAATAGCGGAAAATTAAAAATAACAAGTAAGGGTGTTATAGTCAGGCGAGCCTGACAATAGAATACCCGACACAGACACACATGTTCAAATAACATTTAATATCCAGAGGTGTTTAAGGCCATTAGAGGCCCCATATACCGACCTTTGATAGATTTTTTTATGAAAACCGCCCTTTTGCCACGCCCACTTTTCCAATTTTTTTGAATTCTAATCGGGGGCTTAAATATACGCTCAAATTCTAAGTTTCATTAAAATATTGCGAAAAAGTCCGATTTTAAGGCAGTTTTGGAATTTTTGTGACGACCCTAGTACTGGAGGTACCCTTAAAAATGGACCGAAAATTTTTTGGAAGGATGTTTAAGGCTACAAAGGAAGCATAAGTGCCAAATTTCGTTCAAGTCCCATTTGAATTTCGGGTGTAGGAGACAATTTTCGAAAACCGCCCTTCTGCCACGCCCAATTTTCCAATTTTCGGAAATAATATTACTGGCCTTTAAATATGATCAAATATCAAATTTCATCAAAATATCTTGAAAAACATCGGTTTTAGAGCAGTTTTTGTGATTTTCATAACAGACCCTAGTACTGGAGGTACCCCTAAAAATGGTCCGATCGGGTCCATTCTCGAACTTGTTCTTACTCATGTCCCCGTGAGCACGCATACCAAATTTTGTCAAGATAGCTCAACTCCTTCGATAAGATAACTGTATACAGACAGACAGACAGACGGACAGACAGACAGACAGACAGATAGACAGACGGACAGACAGACGGACATATCTAAATCGAATCTCCTGATGACACTGATCATTTCTATATATATTTTGTATGGTCTATCTCGACTAGTTCTGGGTGTTACACACAACCACACAAACGCAATATACCCTCGACACAGAGTGTGTCGGGTATAAAAATAAAACCAAAAACAATTGACATCATATATACATACATACATACATACATACATACATACATACATACATACTTATATATGTACGTATATCAAGTGGGTGAGGCTATCAATTTAAGACTTAATCGCTGGAACTACATTAATTTGAGCATCAGTGTCGAATATAGGCGACTTTGATCGCGTGATCGATTGCAAATGACGTGTAGGTACTCTCCTTAATTGCAGAAGTTTTCGATTTGATGCGAATTGTCGCGATGCAGCCTTGATGTCACACCCACCCAATTACGTAACAGCCATGGCAAGAACACGCTGCACCCCAAGTTCATACATATTTCGCGCGCATCTTTTGGGCAAGTCTATCAAGCACGTAATCAATCAACGCCTCAACGGTAGTGTCAATGTCTTTTTTAGCTTCTTAGAGGCCCACAACCGTTAGATTCGCTACGACAATTACATTATCAACGGCATGAGCAAATCGAATTTTGCAAGGAAACGTGAAATCCATCGACTACTAATTGGCATTTATTTGCTTGAATGTTGTGACAGTACCAGCTCTCGAATTGGGTGACTCGCGGCTTTGCACCGGATGCGTACGCCTTTTGACGCAAGCGTGCCACGCAGGTGCGACGTTGGGGCTTAAGAACGTGTACACAGTGTTCAAGCGATTGAATTGGCATGAAAACTCATAAGACGACAACTTGGGCCCGAAAAGCGTTGAGGAAACAAATGGAATAATTATGCTGATGAGCTCAACAGCTCAGCGGGGCTCGTGCGACTCGCTGGTTAATAATCCGTTTTAATAAAATTGAAAAAAAAAAAAAAAAAAAATTAACGGAGAATTAGGCATATGAAGATGCAAAGTGGGCACTACAAAAGAATTTTTTTTTTTTTTTTTTTTTTTTTTTTTTTTTGGGTGGAGTGGATTGAAGTAATGTTAGAGAGTTAAAACAGCGGGGTTCTTTTTTTTTTTTTTTTATTAGTGTAAACTGTAGAGTGTTAAACTTGTATAGGGTGCAGGCAAAATAGATTATACCATATAAGAAAATAAAAAATTTCTCTCTAATATTTACAATTTATTTTTACCCCTATGGTATGGGCAGTGGTACATAATATACTGCCATATTTTCTAACTATTTTCCAGCGAATTTTTGTTTTGAAAAAAAAATCTTTAAAGAACAACACAGCACGACAAAAAAAAAATTAAAGGATCAGACCCAGGGGTCTCACCAATCCAAATTTAGAGGTCTATAAAACTATCCATCGGATCTAGATTTCACCATAACCTCAAAAAGAAGACCAAAAACTTCCACTCGAGAATGCTTGTCTGATGTTATGGCTAAATCTGGAACCGATGGAGCTTTAGAGACATCAAAATTTTCACTGAGCGACCCCGAAAACATATTGTAGTAAGACGAATAAATGGGACTGAATAATTAACACTCAAATTCCCATAGCTCGATGAATGTTGAACCCATATATTGCAAAACGTATACCACCCAATATGTATCCAGGAGTTGTTCCACATTCTTAAATTAAAATTGATTTCTTTTTGACAACACCGTCGCCATATTGTATGTACCTGTCCAAGCCTACCCAGTAGTCAGTAGGTCGCCCCCGATATTTGTGACATGCCAAAGTGCAGTCCTTGATGCTAGCCATTTCACCTACCTACAATGAACCGAAAGAGAATAGCCTCAGCTCAATTTTCCCTATTCGCGTGCAGTATGATTGGTATTTAGAGGTTATATAACACGTTGTCTGCTTTTACTCGTCATTCTGATCATTTGCCCGTCAACGTTCGATAGCGCAGTGGTTCAAACTATGACTCGATAGCGGTGCAGGCAAAATAGTTCTATCCCTTAGGAAGAAAATTTTCTCTCTAATATTTTTACAATTTATTTTATACCCCTATGGTATTGTTTTTTTGTTCATAAGTATACTGCCATTATTTTGGAAGACTAACTATTTTCCAGCTAATTTTTGGTTTTGAATAATTATAATCTTTTAATGGATCATTTTCACAGCACGACAATTTGAGTGAAAAAATTAAAGGATCATACCCAGGGGTCTCACCAATCCAAATTTAGCAACGTCTATAAAACTATCCATCGTGATCTAGATTTCACCATAGACCTCAATTAAATTCGTTCGTTTAGCGTAATGGTAAGGCTTCGCACTCAGCGATTGGTGGTCATGCGTGTTCGATGGCTTGAGGCGAGAAATCTTAGAGAATAAGATGGAAAAGCTTTAGAGACATCAAAAATATTTCACTTAGCGACCCCGAAAACATATATGTAAGTAAGACGAAATAAATGGGAAAAAGTCAATTAACAAAAAATGAAATTTTCTTTTCATCAGCTCGATGTAGGCATGTTCTGCATCGCTATGGATAATGCTGGTTAAAGGTGGCGCAAAAGGACGTACTACCACGCCAATGAATGTATGTTAAATTCCCAGCGTTCTTATGGAATAAGACCGATCCCCGACACAGTGACTTTTGACAATCACCGTCGCCATTAGTGTGTCCGCTGATACTGGTACCTGGTCGACAAGTACCTACCTGACATGGAAAAGAATTTTTTGTTTTAAAATTGAGAAACAGAGACGGCCGATGCAGAGCGAAAAGTCCACTTAATGACAAATGAAATAATTCGAAAGTACCCTGCAGTAATGAAGAGGTCAATTTGCCAAACAGGAGTACTCTGAGGTTACTCGAAATATGACTAGTCAAAATGTACAGTATTTTATGTATCTACGGAGATCTACGGGGGGTGAGTTTCAGGATTTCCTTTCGCTTTGTGCTTTGATTGCGAAGTAGAAAAAAAAATTGTCATTGTCTGCTTTAAGTTCGCATTCTGATCGTTGCACCACCGAAAGGTAGTTAGCTGGACGGTTAAGACTATCGCTCAGCGACCTTGTGGGTTGGGGTTCGATCCCTGGCTCGGGTGAGAATAATTTTTTTTTTTTTAAATACCAAGTTTTTTTATGTTTATATTTTAATTTATTTTATTTAATAGTTAATTTTGAAATAAAAATTTTAAAATTTTCCGCTAAATTTTTAAGTATTTTTTCTTCATATTTTATCTGTTTTTTTTTAATATGTATTTATTTTTCAATTAATAAATTTTTGTAGTAAAAATTCTATTCGTGCGTTCCACAAAAACTTCAGCAACCAAAAACTCAAATTAGCGTTTTGATCAATACATTAAATTTGCTTGTTTAGCGTAATGGTTAAGACGCTGACTTACCAACCCCCAGAGATCAGCGATTCGAGGCTCGGCCGAGGCGAGAAAATTAAAAAGAAGTGAAAAAGAAAAGATTTAAAAAAAAAAACAAAAAAGAAAAAAAGTACAAAACAAAGAGGAAAAAAATTTTTTTTTCATTAAATTTACAAAAATAAAAATTTACCAAAAATCGACCCAACTGTATATACTCCAGGTCTAGTTCATATGAGCAAAAACTGTGACTAGTTATTTTCCAATGACAGCTCAACGTTAAAAAAGACAGTTCAAAGCATTGGTTGGCAAATTAAGAGGGAGTAGTCCTGGTATTTTTGTGACTAGTCGGGGAGTAGTTCGAGAGTAGTTGGAATTACTGCAGGGTAGCTATCGCTTATCGTATACATATACATAAGGACTTCTGACCCATATGAAAATGTTTGTTTTATTTAAATCAAAATCTGGCAGTTGTAGTTGGTTGAGATGCCAACTTACGAAGCGAGAGGCTCTGAGTTTAACTCCCAGCTACGGTCGCGGATGTTAATTGTGTCGTTTTTTCTGTTTCATTTCTTCGTTGTTTTCCCATTTTTCGTGGTATCACAATGGGCCCATATGAGGCCTAAGTGTGTCAACCTTCATAGTGGCAGCCAGACTAACCTTACCTTACCAAAATCAGAATCTAAAACGATTACGCAAATGAACTATAACTAACGGTAGCATTCAAATATTGAGACCTTTAATTGTTCAATACTTCAATCATATATAACTATATATGTCACTCAGGAGCCGTTTCTATTTTGGCTCTTTTCAACACGGTCTTGGGTACCCACCACGGTCTTGGGTACCCACCAAAATGAGCATTTTTCACTTAGGTACTCACCAAAAGTATTTTTATCTCGCTCTTTTTTTGGCCTGCCGAGTAACATCTCTTTCTAACTGGCGCGAAATGTCCCGCCCAAAATCTATGAGAGTGACATATATAGTAATATATGACTTCAATATTGAAGCGATAAGACATGCAAGAAGTACCGTGGCTCCCAATATCATGGATTCCTAGGCATAAAGATGACAACACCGTTGGTTACTGGCTAAACTCTGTTATCGATTTTTTTTTTTTTTTTTTGTTAAGACTACTCACGATGAGGGAGCTATTTTTAGAATCGCCCTGACGTCCATTAATTTATGTGCATACGTGACTTGGTTGGTATTTTATGTCAATGGTTTCGAACCACAAGTCCAAACATCAGTTCGCTCTGTTGTTGTTAACATTTATTTATTTATTTATTTTTTAATTTTTTTTTTTTTTGTAGCATTCATGCATTAACGGATGGAGACGAAAAATCGACGAATTGAAAGATATTTCCATATATAAAACATTTTTTTTTAAATATAACACAACAGTTAGAAAAATTTAAATAAAATTTTTCCTTTCCTTTTTTGTTGTTGTTTATTTACCATTTATAGTGCTTCAATTTCAATGTGATCTTTTATAACTGTAGCCAGTATTTAACCGTTAAATGTGCTCTCTTTGTAAAAGTCACATGGGCGGAAGATGGAATAATATGTAACGCCGTAGGTGGTTGAAAGATTTTCAATAGAAAAAAATCATTGAACAATTTGGATTGAATAAAAAAAAAAATAAAGAAAAGCCATAGAGCACATTTTCTTAGATTTCTTCGTCTTCTTTTTAATCCTGGTTTATTACTTTTCGATACGCTCATGCTCCTCCAGAGGTATGGGTGTGTGACTCTCACTTCAAAATCTCCCATAGATTATGAATAAATGAAACTTAAAAAAAAGAATTCTATTTTTTCGAATGGATTCTTCGAAATTGTTCA
This sequence comes from Chlorops oryzae, assembly GCA_020466095.1. Lineage (NCBI taxonomy): Eukaryota > Metazoa > Arthropoda > Insecta > Diptera > Chloropidae > Chlorops > Chlorops oryzae. The sequence continues at coordinate 9,571,766 of CM035806.1, read as the reverse complement.
AGTTTAAAAAGGTCTTAGTGCTGTCCATGCAAATAAGCTTACTGATTTCTTTGATAAGCACATTTGAAGAAGCCAAGTGAGAGAGAGAGAGCGAGAGAGACAAACCAGGTACTCCGGCCGATATGAATTGAATATTTCAGATTACTTCTAGTCGAACGATTTTGTTTTGATAGTAGTGAGCTATAAAATCTGAGCTCCTTTGTTTGCTTCTATTTTAAGAGCTGGAAAAATAAATGCATAAATAAATAAATATAATATAGAAGCATTTGGATACATTCAAATAGTTGAAAGTGATCAAAGCATTCTCATTCTTAACCCCTTCTCGCATACGAAGCCATATATGGACGCAAAAGTTTATAATTTTTTCCTTGCCAGATGAAAAATCCTGTACTTAAAACAAAACCGAAATCCAAATAAGCATGGCATTAACTTACGGAATCTTAGTAGATTTCGTTTGACATATGGCCGTAGTCCACATTATATGATCTTTTGTCTAACATTTGTCATTGAGAAGAATTACAAAAAAAAAAAAATTATCACATTTGAAATTTGTTATAATATAAAAATGGTGGGTAAAGAGTGCGAAAAAAATATTTCTATTTATATACACATACCAGCGTTGCCAGATGAATTTTCTTAAAAAGCGGGATTTTTTAAAAATTTATCCAAAAAATGCGGGATTTCACAAGCAATTGCGGGACAAATTTAAATTTACTTTCGCGAGACAACAAATGTGGAATTCCAACAAAAACCCCTTAACAAAGTATTAATTATGTATATTCAGAATTATTTTTTCTTTCTATGGCTTTATTGCTCGCATTCAAAGATTTTAAACATTTTGTTACGTTAGTAAATTATTTCAAATTTATTTGTACTTTTCTGACCCTTTCACCGAATCTAAGATTTCTTTTTTATCTTTAACAAACTAAAAGTTAGTTTCCATATATTTGAAAAAAAGCGGGATTTTTCATGTCCCGGCGGGACATTATAATTTTAGGCCAAAAAGCGGGACATCCCGCAAAATGCGGGACGTCTGGCAACGCTGACACATACTCTTTTCAACCTTCTCAAGAGTAAAATGGTATGAACATTGAAAGTTTTGGGTTTCCTGGCATGTTTTGCCTAGCTTTTCCATATATCTTAATTTATAACCACTTCTGTTATAAACATAAAAAAAAATTAAATTTAATAAATTTTTCCTTTAATTGAGCCCAATAAAAAATCATTATTGTGGAGGAAAAATATTTGTTTTTCATTTCGTTAATAATTCATGCGGGAAGGGGTTAACGTTCATGAGTCTTATAAAAAAAAAAAAAAAGATCAAATATTATTCCTCAAAGTCATTTAAGAGAGTTTCTTTAGAGTTTTTATCTTTTTGTTTTTTTTTTCTTCGTTGCAATTCAAACCCAAAAAAATATTTAGAAGAGCCTTATGGAATTTAAAGTGGCTCTGTGTCATAGTTGGTTGAGTAGCCAACTTACGAAGCGAGAGACTCTGGGCTCAACTCCCAGCTACGGTCGTGAATGTTTGTGTCGTTTTTCTCTTTCTGTACTTCTTTGTTTTCCCATTTTTTCGTTGTATCGCAACGGGCACATGTAAGGTCTAAGTGTGTCACCCTTAATGGTGACAGCCACACTAACCTAACATAATCTATGGTATTTACGGAAGAGCTGAGAGAAGCTTCACTGAAGCGTTCTATCAAAGGATTTTCGGGGTTTCTGTTGTATTTAGCATTAATACTTAGCATTGAACAGATCAGTCTCGTCTGGTTTTCCTCTCCCGAAAGGTTTGAAATTATTTAATTGCTCTCCCTTTGTAACTAATTAAAAATCATTAATTATATATATATATATATATATCTTTTTGATCGTGCGATTCTGCGACACTCTGGCCATAAAAACCGATTGCCAAACTTGCCTCCATCGTTCGAACAATCTGCATACAAATGTGTAGTTGGAAATGTGATTGTGATATCCTTATCCGCTGCTTGAGAGTTTTTAAGCTTTCACTAATGCATGTGCACTTAATTAGATCACTTCAATTAAACAATGACATAGAAAATAAGAGTAGCCCTGCTTGATGTTCAGTGCTCTGTGTACGCATCGGTGCGTATTTGTGGGTATTTTTAATTACCTCTCTTTTTCTTTAGCCAATTCGCTTTCATACTCATTTATTCACTCATTAATTTGACTCGACCTTCGAGTTGCCCAAAATCCATTGACCTCAAAGTTTGTTTTAGGATCTTAGCGGTGCTTGCTCTACACTTGTTCTCAACTACTTGACCACGGATAGTGTGAGCGCTTTTTTTTTTATAGTTTTTATTTATTATTTTACACGCGATTCGAATGCAAATGTGAATAACGGGTTCAATTTAAGACAAGTTCATTCTTTATGCTTTCTTTCTTTATTTCTTTATTTCTTTGTTTTTTTTTTTTTTCTCTTTCCGTCAGTAAAGCGCCAGACGCTTGGAGTCTATTGGACATTTCGAAACAAATAATATAAACGAGAAGCAAAACAATCGAACGCACCGAATCGATATTGCGGTCCCAGCGCATTCCATGAGGTCTGCTTTAAGTCAATTTAACGCTTCTTCAAAAACTGTTTTCAGCCGATTGCATTGCGATTCTTGTAGCCTTGTTTATTTATTTATTAATTTTCATTATTATTATTATTGTTTTTTTTTTTTTTTTTTTTCATTTTAATCCAAAAAATAACCGAGTCTGTTTGCGGAATTATAAAATGCGCATAGGCGCATAACACAACGAAGAGGCGAAAAAAAAAAAAAAAAAAAATGTTATTGCATTGCTCATTTCACACTCGGCGCAGTCAACGTAATCTACATAAAATGCTCTGTTGAAACTGTTGGAAAAATTCGTTTGCCATGCAACCGAAAGCAACAATGATAATAAAGCTAATAATAACAATAATAATGTAGATGGCACTATCCCAAATGGAAATAGTCCAGTTCATATGCATTCCGATTGTACATACATACATATATGAACGACAAGCGGATGAAGCTTAAGGGGACCTTCTGGTCTAGAATTTTTTGAAAATTGATTTTTTTTTTTTTTTATATATATTTCGGAAGAATAGACTTTTAAGAATATGCTGGCAAAGTTTCGTGAAGATATTGACAATATTTGTTTTGCTACAGCCTTTTTAGAAGGTGGAGACAGCAGGCAGCGCGCTTGATCAAAGCAACTTTGAACGCGTTTATCTCAAAACTACTTTTTTTTGACCTGGTGTGAATGAAAACAAAAAAACCATCGAACCGATTTGTCTGGAATTTTTATATATTATTCATAACATCAATGGCTATGGCCCGAACTAGAATCGAATTTTTATTTCAAGAACTTCATATTTTTTCATCAAAAAAAATGGTCAAAAAAAGGGGAGTTTTTGATGGTTGAAATAAAAAATTGCGCCATTTTGTCAATTTAAAAAAAAATTTTTTTATTCTAGTTCCTGCCATAGCCGCATTCATTCTGATTAATAACATATTTTTGTTTTTTTTTTTTCGATTACCAGAACTGCCAAAATCTTTCACACCACGGAGGTACTTTTTCCAAGAGGGTCCACTTCAACGCCATTTTTAAAATACCAAAAAAAAAAAAAAAATTACAACAACATTTTTTATTTTTTGTCAATAAAGAATATAATAAGCCTGCATACTTAGAAAATCGTTTTTTATTTGGCTTAATACCAAAAAAAAAAATCATGAAAATACCCTAAATTTTCGTGCTCTAGACCAGAAGGTCCCCTTAATAATTCCTAGTACCTCTACAAAAATTGGAAAACTATGCAGATGAATTTGATATACAACGAAAATATGGAAAGTTTGAGACTTGTTTTAGTATTTGTTGCCATCTCTCAATGTGAAAATTTTCTATTGGGATATCTCGGATTAATTTCTATTGTTATTTTAATACAATAACGGATCTGATGGCCGATGCAGTCAGTATTCAAATGATAATCAAATCGACTCTGAGGCCAAAGTTGATCAAAGTTGATCATCACAAAGACAGTTGGGTGTGTTAGAAATTCGAATATACAGTTTTGGATGAACAATAAAATTTAATGATATTTAATGATGACATTTAATCACCTTTCGCTTTCTTTGACACTCCGGCTTATGTTGCTGATGCTGCTGCGATCTTAATGTATGCTTCTTACAACTAAATTGAAAAAATTCCCTTGCATAGGATCAAGGTATGTCGTGAACCTTTTCGCCGAACTACGACGCGTAATGACTTCATTCGACGCGACGCGACAAGCACTCAATCATAAAGTATATTTACTTTATACCCGTACGCGCTCAAATAGCTCAGGCATTAGTCATGTCACAACAGTCAGCGACTTCAACGACAAGACATCACACTCGTAATCGTATTTTTAATTTATTTTATTTATTATTTATTATTTTTTTTTTTTTTGTATTTCACTTGAAGCTAGTGTTTTGGCGACATTTATTGTAATATCCACGGTTAAATCATTTTTTTTTTTTTGTTTGGTCTACTTTGGTCTGAAGAGTGAAAAGCGAATCTATTCAGTTCATATAATTAGATTTTAATTGCTTGTTGCTGTAGAGTTTTCATATGTCACTTGCGGATTTCCTTAATTTTCTATAAAAGTTTCATTTTCGTTTTCGATCTCGTTTTCTAAACGACACGTTTAACTCGTGTTCAAACGTAAACAAACAAATGTAAAAAAAAAAAAAACTTTGCCGTCTTCTTATCTTGCTTGCTAAACAAGCATTTCGGAAATGCATGCGCTTCAAACGGCCGCCGTCTGCTATTGAGCGACTCAAACGAAAGACTGAAGAAACGAACTTGTTTTCTTTGCTCACCTCATTGTATGATGAACTCGTCTTAAGTATGAGCACCCTACTGTCGCGTTGTGGGGTTTTTTTTTTTGTTTTTTTTTTTTGGTAAGTCTATTAGTATATATAATTTAAAAAAAAAAAAAAATCTATTCCCAAGATTTATTTTAATTAAAATCCATAACTATTCGGGGTGAAAATCCAATTCGATCGTTTTCCTTTATGCTCAAAAATATATGATCATGATCAATTTAAATTTCATCTAGAAATCGTTCACAACACGGTCGTTATTGACTGATATAATTTTTGTTTCGTGGTGAATATGATAATATTCAAAATTGTTACTGCTCTCCTGAGAGTGAACTTTAGTACGAAGTTCCGTTCTTTGGTTCGAAAAACGATTGTGTTTCAAATTCAAAGTCCGATTGTACAATGTCAAGTCCAAATCGTGGACCAAGCCCGAAACGATTTCGGTTTTTTTTTTCTTTTTCGGATTGATCGGTAGCATGTTATTGCAGTGGCTTTATGGGAGCGCAAGAAAATTCAGCAGCCAAGAAAATGAAAGAATGATTTACGATCAGGATTTAAAAAAAAAAATAAAAAATAAATGCCGTTAATGGAAAGCAATAAGCTACTGACGCTCCATTTCGAATTAAGCCGCTCCCTTCATTAATGCTTTTTTTTTTTTTCAAATAAAGAATTCGACACACAGACTACGTTTTCAATGATTAATGCTACATTGAAATCGTTTCCGTCCCAGTAAAAAATTTAGGATGTTGCTATTCATCCAATCGAGCAATCCAATGACTTTTTCATCCATTTAGAGCACAAGCGAGCAATCCGAAATGGAGCAATGAAGGAGTAATGACTTTTCCATTTTCCATCTATTTAGAGCATAAGCGAGCAATTCGAATATAGGAATAGAGAGTTCCGAGGTTCAAAACCCACAACACGAGAATCAAAAGCGGTAAATAAACATTTAAAGAAATGTGTATTATTTAGGTATTACATTATTATATATTAGGCTACAAAATATTACTCCATTTTTGCTCATTCAGGAGATTCAACGGATTGCTCACTTTTTGCTATTAATCTCCTTGTCCTCCATTCCGGGATTAAAAAGAGTAGTCCTTTTTGATCTCCATTGGGATCTTAAAAGGATTGCTCGACCGTTAGGACATGCAATGCTAAAAAGGAGTACAAAATGCATGAAGCTCGGAGTTTTGAGGAGTAATCGAAGTGCTCCAAAAGGAGTAATCCAATATCAATTTTTGAGTACATACACCGAGAGAAATAACAACAGTTAAATTAACTACTTAGAACAGTTAAAGTAAGAGCTGTCAAATAAACTGTATTCCGCGTTAAATGCACTGAAAAAGGCAGTCAAATGAACAGTTGAAAAACAGTTACTTTTTATGTTCAAATTCGCTTTCGTTCACTTAGACGTATAATTCGCATTCTGATCAATCGTCTCCGGAGGTTTCGATAGCTCAGTGCTTTAAACTGTGACTCGACAGTCGTGAGCTTCGGGGTTCTATCCCTGCTGGCGGCGGGAATTTTTCAAAATTTTTTTTTTATTAATTTTTTTTGTTTTTGTCAGGTGTAGTTGTTTTGGAAGACAAAAATTTTCTCCTAAACTTTTTAAGGTTTTATTTTATTTAAATTTTTTTTAATGGTTCATTTTCAAGCAAAAAATTTTGGGCGTGAAACAATTCCTTAAGACGTTCCCCAAAACTTGAGCAACCATAAGCTGAAGTGAGCATTTTGACCAACAAATTAAATTCGTTCGTTTAGCGTAATGGTTAAGACCATGATACAAAGAGAGAAAGATAGCGCCACTTCGGGTACCGCTATTTTGTAGCATTCGCATTGTTGTTGTTTCCCATGCTAAAGTGTAGTTGTGACGTTGGGCTAAACATGCAAAACAACAACAACGTAGCTCTCATTTTGTATTTGTGACATCATCGGGCTGAAGTGGCGCTATCTTGTTTTCTTGTATCATGGTTAAGACGTTCGCCCAGCGAAGTGGAGGTCAGCGGTTCAAAGCTCGGCCGAGGCGAGAAAATTTAAAGAGATGAAAGAGAAAAAGATTTAAATAGAAACAAATAAATAAAGAAAAAATATAATAATTTAATAAAAAAAATAAAAAAAAATATTAATAAAAGAAGATAAAAAAAAAGTCAAAGCAAAAAATGAATTTTTTTTCCCAGTCGCTGGTGACAGTTGATTTAACCGCGAGACAGTTATATCAACCATCAGGTAGTTATATCCTTATTGACTGTGTTTGTACTGTTGAATTGACCGCTACTACACATAAGCTAAGAATTAACGGTGAACTCGGTTATTTTAACCTGCTTTTTCAGTTAATATAACTACCTTTTTCTCTCGGTGTACATACATAATTCTATATTTGACTGGGATGTAAAATACATGTGTTCGTTTTGAATTAATAGACGTATTCAAGCAAACTTGTATATTTTGCACCCTCGGAAAGTTTAAACAATCAGCAGTTTCTTTTGTATGAGACATTGTAAATTCCAATGCGGTGAAACTATGCACAATGTGGTGATTCAAACAATGCAGCCTATGTTGGTGATGGTTACAAAAAAAAATTAAAATGTACAAAAGGACATTCCACGATTGGTGAGTTTACTTTTCTCTTTTTTTTTTTAATATTTGGGGGAAGAAATTTCATTGGGAACGGGAATTTGACTCATACCCATAATTTTCCTTACCGTATCTAATTAAAAAAAGAGAATTTTAGTCGCGAGAAAAGTAAACTCCCCGGGAATTCATTCCCCGGGAACATTCAGAATCGGGCTGATAATGTTTAAGGGGGTCTTCTCATTGAAAACCCGTTTTTTTGGACCCTTTTTAAAAAAAATTCTTATTTGAAAACGCAAAGAATAATTGAAAACTTTTTTTATTTATTGTATTACAAAAGGTTCAAAGTAAATAAAAAAATTTTTTTTGCCTCGATACGTGGGCTGTTCAAAAAGTAATGAGACTTCAAAGTTGGTGGTGAAAAAAAAAGGTGTCGTCACGGCGGCCACGATTCCGGGTCTCCGGAGCGTCCGAAATGGAAAAAAAAAACGGGGTTATAATCAGTATAGATGTAATTCTCGGGTGAACCTCAAGCTTAATTTTGTGATTTTTTTTGACAAAATGGCGGCCATTCAAAAAAAAATTTCAATTTCGGGCTTTTTTTTTGTAGTTTAGTGTAAAAAAAAAAATAGTAAAAAATTTTTTAAAATTATGGTCGAGGTTCACCCGAGAATGGTGACAATTCTGCGTCGATTCCACTTTGTTTCATGAAAATCGGTTCAGTTGAACTGGAGATATCATGGCCGCCAGTTCGAAAAACGTGGTTTCGAGATAAACGCGTTTAAAGTTTGAAGCAACGCAAAAATTACTCGTTTTAGCGCAGATCTTGCTCGACAAAGAAGGCTATATCCTCTAAACTATTTCGAATTTCAAAAAATCCTTTTAGGGGCATATTCACAACTACCCAAGCTATAAATAAATGCAAAAAAAAAAAAAAAGTCGAAAAAAAAAGTTGCTCAATGAGAAGACCCCCTTAAGTTGCAATTTGCGATTCGTTTAAGAATGTTGAGCGTGTATTGATTCGCGCATGGCTGGCTCTAATCGCCATTTTGTAACTCAGTTTTATTATACCACGTGTTTGCAAATTGACGACGAACATATGTATGTACATATATACGTTTTTTGATTAATACTCAAACTTTTATAATATTCAATTGAAACTGTCGATGCTTTGCCAGCGTGATTGCGATCTCGCTGCCATTGTCGAGACAGGAAGGGATCCTCATAGTTAAATTTAATTGGACGACGGTCGCAGTAGCTCTATATCCTGTACCCCGGCTGACGACGGTGAAGTGAATTAGAACTGACGTCGGTCATTAAAACGAATCAGATATACCTGACTATTGTCATATAAGCGCGGAATATACCCTGGCTAATGTGGAACTTAATGTGACCCAAAAAGCCATTTTTGAAGCCCAATAGAAAAAAAACTATGTATAATGTTTTCAAATTAGCTATTAGCACGCCTACTTTACACACCTTAAGCCCAAAATCCAACATTGCGAGAGCCCGATGCGAGAGCGCGAGACGAGACGCACACAAGTTTCAATACATTCAATCATATGGTTCAAGCTCCAATGTATCGCACTGTGAGACCTCGTAGCGGGAAAAGTTTGAAAAATTGAATATTTCTCGTTGCGAGGCAATTTTGATAGGTTAATGATGTAGCTATTTTTTGAGTACTCGCTATTGGCTACTCGTTTAAACTAATAAAACAAAAGCTGTTCACTGTTCCGTGAAAAAGAGCTTTTAAAATATTTCGCAAGCTTCGGTTCATTTTGAAATTTTTTTGAAAATTTTGAATTAAAATTTAAGCTCAAGTGATAGCGTATAATTTTTATGAGTACTCGGTACTCGTTAGATTGGTAGTTGGTTCAAATATTGCATTACTAGAAGCCAAATTATGCTTTTATCTGCGTGACGTAAAACTCTGATTGGAGATTGAAATGCGTCACGCAAAACATTTTCGTGACGTCGCGCACTCTCGCATCGGGCTCTCGCAATATTGGATTTTGGGCCTTACTCACAGGATTGAATTTCCACAGTTGCCTGGATACCACCAATATCTATAAATATCAAAACACAGATCGTCCTTAACGCCCTTTTTTTTTGCTAAATAACTAGACGAATGAATCGAAAGATTCCTTTCCGTTGATCTGTATGCAAACTTTGAATATTCTTTTATTTTTAAGCTCAACTTTCTTTCAACTGGCGTGTTCTTATTAATTAAAGTTTTAATTTCTATTCCTAAATTTTCGATAAACCTTCCACTTATTGAACTTTCAATTCAAGTGCATCTAGCATATCACATTCCTTTCATTTTGAAAACTTAACTTCAAGTGTAGGCAGCGTTCCTGACGCCTGCATTTGCTTAAATGTAAATATATTTGGCACATTCGTGTGTCTAGCAATTTAATGGTACAATATCTTTTCAATCACTTCAAAGCAAAAAATCAGAACACCTTTTTATTCAAGATGAAATGTAACATAAAAAAAAAAATAAAAAATTAATTTTATAACTTTTCATGGAAAATGTCACATTGGATATGTGCGTTTAAGAGGCGGTTCCTTTTTCTTTCAACAGTTCAATAATACGCTCTTCTTCAGGACCAATCACGCGTTGCTTTGACAGAATTTCGTATCCACGCATATACTGCTTCGATAAAGCACAACTATTGGAAGATAATCAAATCGATTTGAATCAAATTACAATTAGAATCTTTAATAACGTCTTGGTTACTTGGTTTAGCACAACTTACATTAATGCCGCGCCCGGCAAATTTCCATGCCGTTCTAAGTCAGCAATCCAATAGTTTGTAATATCAGTTGGCAAGTGATCGTCTTCTAAGAGATACACTCGTGCAATCAAGAGCGCTTCTTTGAAATATTTGGCTACGATTAGCATATGGATGGCTTCTCGTTCTTTGTGCAGTCCCAGCAAGTAAGTAGCGGCTTGAAGTCCATATCCTTGCTCTATCAATTGTTCAGCAAAGGCTTGGCAGCATTTTTGCCAAAAACTTTTGAGAAATATAAAAAAATAATAAAATGGAAATTCGTGTTTCAATTCTGAGCGTTATCGTTTTCTTTTTTTTATTTTCTTTACCTATAGGATACTGTGGGAGACAAGGCCACATGCCATTCATTAAGCACACGATCCTGTATAGCTTTCAAAATAACATCCTTCACATCACCTTTGATTTGTGACATAAATATGTCTCCAAGTTCGGCAGTCGTTGTTTGAGTCTTCACTTTCTCAACTGAAATAGAAAAAAAAAAAAAAAAAAAGGAACGTTTTATATGCATCACTAAAATAAAATAGAGTAACAAAATTTAGCTTGTTGCCAATAAGAATGTTTTCTTTCTCAAACTTCTTACGTTCAGCATCAAGAACTATTTCGGCATCATTTTTAGTGCCAAACAATTTAGCAATCAGAAGAGTTCCTTCATCGCCTTGGTCCTGAGGATCTGATTTCAAGATTTTGTGGAGTTTCTCCCAAACATTTTTGTTTTGTTCTCTTGTTATTAAATTCATCAGCGTTTGTGGTTTCTGTAAAACAATGAACTGAACTCATGAAATTTCATTCAATTATGCGTAAGACTTTGCATTTTGAATTAAAAAACGAACCTTTAAGTAGATTGAACCGCTATTGTGCACCTCGGCAGTACTAATTTTATTGGTGTCATTTTGATGAGCATTCTCTAGTGTTAGTTCTGAAATTCGTTCAATGATTTCGTTGTTGTTCGTGGCTTTTTTTTCTGTCTGGGGATTTTGTTTTATTTCAGTCGATTTCGATTTTTTCTTATTTGCGGACGTAGATCCTCCAATGCTCATTTTTGTAGCCCATTTAATGAAATCCAAAGTACCTTCATTTTTTGTTGTTTGAACGAGATCTTCGGAGATGCTTGTGTCAACGATTTCAACGGTTATTGACTTGCCAGTGCATAATGCATATTGCTCATCTCTAGGTAAGAGCATTGCACTGAATAATGGGCAATGGAACTGTTTCACGAATACAAGTTCATCGTTGCTCTGTCGGCTCAAATCAAAAACACGGAGCGCACCATCGAAGCCGCAAGTTATGAATCTATTAGGATTACGATTGCTCCATTTTATAAAGGAAATAACTGCCTTCGGCATACCAAACTGAATTTTTCGTATCAAAGTAGCAGTGCCATCGCTGGCGTTGAAATATAAAAGATTGATGCTTCGCTCATTCGCCACAACAGCGAATTGATCTTCGTTTAAATTATTCCAGGCGATTCCCGTAATATAATGCTTGGCAGTTTCTACACTTTGAATCAGTTGAAATGATAGTGTGTTGGGATCTAGTGATGGATTTCCGCGGTATATTTCAATATAGCCACCAGCAGTGCCCGTTATCAAATAGGCTTTACGAACGGATACCGTTGAAACGGGACTTTTAATGCCGTCGACTTTCAATGGCTCTGAAATGAATGAAAGAATGGAATTTCAAAAATTTCAAAAAAAAAAAAAACAAGTAAGGGTGTTATAGTCAGGCGAGCCTGACAATAGAATACCCGACACAGACTCACATGTTCGAATAATTTTTAATATCAAGAGGTGTTTAAGGACATATTGGGCCCATATACCGACTTTTGTTAAATTTCTTTATAAAAACCGCCCATTTGCCACGCCCAATTTTTCAATTTTTTTTGGGATTCTAATCGGATCCTTATATATACGCTTAAATTCTAAGTTTCATTGAAATATTTCAATAAAGTCCGCTTTTGAGGCATTTTTGGGATTTTTGTGACAGACCCTAGTACTAGAGGTACCCTTAATAATGGTTCTATCGAAAAATTTTTTTTGGGGAGGACGTTACTGGCTATCAAGGAAGCATACGTGCCAACTTTCGTTCAAGTCCCATTTGTATTTCGGGTGTAGGAGACAATTTTCGAAAAACGCCCTTATGCCACGCCCACTTTTCAAATTTTTTGAAATCATATTACTTGCCTTTAAACATGTTCAAATACCAAGTTTCATCAAAATATCTTGAAAAACTCAGGTTTTAGAGCAGTTTTTGTGATTTTCATAACAGACCCTAGTACTGGAGGTACCCCTAAAAATGGTCCGATCGGGTCCATTCTCGAACTTGTTCTTACTCATGTCCCCGTGAGCACGCATACCAAATTTTGTCAAGATAGCTCAACTCCTTCGATAAGATAACTGTATACAGGACAGACGACAGACGACAGACAGACAGACGGACAGACGGACATGTCTAAATCGAATCTCCTGGTGACGCTGATCATTTCTATATACATTTTGTATGGTCTATCTCGACTGGTTCTGGGTGTTACACACAACCACACAAACGCAATATACCCTCGACACAGAGTGTGTCGGGTATAAGAAAAAAAAATAGCTGATAAAACAAAAAAAAAAAAAACAGTTTCGTAACGTTCGTCAACGAGGTAACATAGGACTCGTTTACGTCCGGGCCGGGCTCAACGTTTGAAATTTTCGCCATCTTGAATTTGTGCTGACGCCGGTCATATAAAACGGAAAATTAAATTTAAAAAAAAAACCAAATTAAAGTGTCGAAAGAGTGTCAAGGAGGAATATAAGTACTCAATGGCACTCAATTCGCACTAAAGCTACTATCTAAATATTCTTGGCGGCGGCCATTTTGATCCTTTGCCTGTACTCCGTCTGAGGGCGGTGGTGAAGGGGAAATCACGCATCTATTCGTACATATAAGGATCAGAGCCTGACGTCGGTCATTAAAACGAAGATTTAACATTCAAAAAGTTTAACCTGGCATATGTGGACCTTACTGTGTCCCAGCCATTAATTTAAAGTCAAAAAAAAAAAAAAAAAATATAAAAAATTCCAATCAACAGTAACACTCTAGTACGCTTAAAGAAAGTTGCAATTACAGTATCGAAACGGCGACAAACGAAACTTCAACTTAATCAAGTTAGTCGAAAGAATCTGTCAAACTTCACCCATAGCAACGCGCATAAATTTTTTTCTCTTTAATTTTGTTATTTTCATAAATCAAAAAAATATTCCTGACAGCCAGATTTGCTTGTTTTTTTTTTTTTTTTTGTTTGTTTTAAATAGATTTTGACTATTGATTCGATCGCCATGGACCATCAAATGCATCAAAGGCTTAACCAAATCATACATCAGTTCAAGCAGGAATGCCAAAAGAGGCAGCTGAATGTGTGTTCATCATTTGCGCGCTTCTATATTCATCTTTTAATAAGAGACGCCCACGAAGGTTTAAATTTGCAAGATCTAACTGTGTGCCGGGTAAATGAGTTTATAGAGGCGGCTATTAACAAATACGCGAACCCGTTTGATCCTACTCTTTGTAATATAAAAATTCGGCATTCCATTACGGCGAAATTAAAGAAATTGGATTTCGATACTTTCAAAGCGGAATATAATGAACAAATGCAAAGCACAATGAAACCATTGATCGATGGTATACTGCAATACCCGGAGACAAGCAGTGCGGAGCAGTTGGAAGACATGTTCACGAAAATCACTGTTTTCATAATTGCCTATTATTCTCTAGGATGCCCGAAAAGTCATATAGTAAGTCTAGTAGGGAAATTTCTACTGTCTGCCGGCAGTGGTGGTAGTGGCTATCATTGGTCTGTACTTCTTGTCTTTGGCGCTGTCCACTCAGTTTCTAAATTTAGTATTTTATGCCGGTCTTCTATCAATAAAATAGCAAATAACTCTAGCGTCTTCCCACTCGTCACAATTAGGTATGCATAAATTAATAGAACTATGTACTTGAATATTCTGTGGAGTGGAGAAACTGTTGCTATGTTGCGTTACTATTGTGAGACGATATTGTCTTTTGCAGTTGCAACGACTCTGAGAGAACATTTTTTCGACCGTCCCTTTTTCAATCTGGATTGGCTCAATTAATAGGGAAATGTTTTAGGCTTTTGCCATCTAATTCTTTTTGATCTAATAATAGGGTTATTTTTTTTTCTCTCCTATGTTTGGCCAGAAAATGACGAATCTAAAAAAAATATGGCACACACACAATAAAATAAAGATTCAACGTTTTCCATTCAATTTCTTTTCAGCTTTTAAAGCAAACACGCCAGAGTCTAAGCAGTGTAATTACACGTGGAGATTTAAGAAATTTCCTAATCAAAATCAAGCAAAGTCGCATCGAGTATTTGGAGCGTTTGACCGCAACGGTTTGTGGCATTATTGTATATAATTACGATGGACCAAACGGAAATAAGGAAAATATGCGCAACGGTGAGTAACATTATTATTATTATTATTATTATTAAATGGGGGCTCTGTGCGCACCGCGACCCATAATGAATCTATTGTGCTACCCCCAGGGTTGTCTTAATTATTTATCCTTAGGCTCTTTATATATTTGAGCACTGTGGACGGTTTTAAGACAGACCAAAATTTGTAGGGGGCGACAAGCGCCTCCCCAAAGTTGAGGATTCTGCGGCTGGCCAGAGATGGACAGTCACAGAGAATGTGTTCTGGCGTTTCTTCATCCATTTCACAGAACCGGCATTTCGATTCGTTCGATAGGCCTATCTTTTTGAGATGATATCTCAATTTGCAGTGCCCTGTGAAGTATTCGGTAAGGATCTTTAAATCTTTTCTTCCGAGATACAGTAATCTCTTGGAGATAAGTTTGTTGGGAGTGATGAATCTTTTGGCCTGTCTTTGACCTTTTGATTTCATCCAGGAAGTATGAAAACACTTATCCTCCCAATTTCTGAGTAATTCTGCACAGTATGACTTCTGAAGTGTACAGAAAGGTTCAGGCCCGATGAGGCGTCTTTGAGCTCCCCGTTTGGCGAGGCAATCTGCCCTTTCGTTCCCTTCGTAGCCCTCATGGCCTGGGACCCACCAAAGTGTTACTTTGTTGTGGTTCCCGAGGTCATTGAGGAGATTGAGGCAATTCTCTACTAGTCCAGATGAGATGTTAATAGCCCTTAAGGCTAGAAGAGCAGCCTGGCTATCAGACATTATATGGATACTGCTCCCCTTTGTCTTCCTCTTCAGACATTCGCGGACGCAGATTTCAATCGCATATAATTCTGCCTGAAATATGGTTGGGTATAGACCCATTGGTACTGCTTTCTGGAATCTAGGTCCCAAGATGCCTGCACCTGTACTTCCATTTTCAAGTTTGGATCCATCTGTGTACCAGATTTGTGATCCTTTCTCTATGTGAAGTAAGACGTTTTTGAATTCACTTCGTTCAGGAATTATTACCTTGTACTTGCGGTCAAAACGCAGTGAGTAACATAAAAAAAAACTATGAGATCTAGTGGCAGTGTTTATTTTTGCATCAAGAACAAGCAAGGTCGTCTATCTAATGGAAATCGCAATGCTCTCTCAAGGCTTTTTTTTTTTTTTTTTTTTTGGGGGGGGGTTTTCCTGCGAAGCAAGCCCACTGGAAGTTCCTGAATTAAAGGGAAAACTATAGTTTTCAAATTATTTAGAGGTATTTTGATAGACAAATCATAAATAATTGCTGCGATGTCAGCGAATTTCAAGATTTTTTTTTTCAGCTTTTGTATAAATTCTTTCTCGATCCGATTAGTTTTTATATTGAAATGATGGAAAATCCGATCAAGAAAATAGCCATTGTCGAATTCCATTAAAAATGATACTTTTCGAATTAATATAAGATTTAAAATATTTTTCGCCAAACAGTAATCGCAGATATTGAAATGGCACAAAAGAATACAATCGACTCAATTGAGGATGCAATTCGCAAATGTTCGGAATGGAAAAATTGCGGCTGCAAAGTCATATCCGAATTGATAGAATTGGATACAGCGAAAAAGCGTGCACACTGTCATTATCCAGTTCAGAAGGTTATGAGAATCAGTAAATTCGTAGCGATGTTTGCCGTTGGCTCCATTTGTCTGCATAAGCTTATGGAGGCTTATGGCAAAACCGAATACCGTATCAAAGAATCACAGAACAAAATGAAATGTATAATACAAAAAATTAATGATATTCTAAAATATCGTACTGCAATTGATTCGGAAGTCATCTATGTGAGTTATAAAATTTATAATTTTAACATTCGGACGATAACTCATATGGAATTCAATGTTATCAATATCTTTTCAGCCGCATTTCATACAACTTTCGGAAATCTGGTCATCGTTGGTTATGTTCTTAAATGAACTGACCCTTATAAATAAAATTAAAGCTAATATTGACGATATTATTACGTCAGGATTGTGTGAAGAATTCGCAATGCTTTTACAGACCACAGAAATAACGACCGTTCAGATGAATTATTTAGCGGAACCGACATTCGAGCAATTAACTGACATATCCAACAAACGGCTCGGAAAGGGATGTCTGGCCAAAGTTGTAGGTTGAGTGGCAGTGCGAACATATCGCACACTCTCTTCTAAGGTGACACAACTCAAAAATCGTCAACTTTGAGTTAACATATGGAACTTGGTCATAGTTCACCTCTCAATCTGCACGAAAAATTATATTCCGTTTTGGCTATTATAAAAAGCTGAAATACCCCGTCAATGCCTTTCTTCTTGCTTTGATTGACACTGGGACGCATTTTCTTTCTTGCGTTTTCTGAAAAATGAGAAATTTTGAGTTGTGTCACCTTAGAAGAGGGTGTGCGATATATAAACTTGAAAGTTGAATGAGTTTATTTTTTAGGCTGACATTTTGAAGCGTTACTGTGCTTTGACAATTGCATTAACCGGTGGATTGCTGGTGCCGTCGACTGTACAGAAAAAACTTTGCGAAGATTTGGATATTAAATTCGGATTCGCAAATTTAGAACTTGCTAAATATGCCGAAATGAATTTCAGCCAATTCATTTGCACGTTACTCAATGTCATTTATACGTCAGTCGATTTGATGCTTCTCTTCAACTTGCATAATGAAATTTTAAGACAGGATTCATACGAGATTCAACAGGCGGCACCATCTAAAACAAAAAACTTTACCAGCGCAAACAGAAAGAATTGTAGAAAATGATCTAGCCATTGCGAATCAAGTAAACTTTTCATGGAATAAATGGGATTTCCATCGCGAAACGATTCGTTTGGCGAACATGCGTAAACGTCAGACCCATTCGACGCAAACTGAAGTTTCGTATGGTCGACGTAATGTGAATTTGCAAGCAAACGAACGAGTGTTTAAAAATCTTTAATATTGAATTTCACTTACCACGATTTCCCAGTTTATATGCAAACAACTCGTCATTGCATGTCATGAATATATACTCTCCATGCCAGGCAATCGAGTAAATTGGCTTCTCGTAAATTGTGTAAAATGCCGTGTGCTTCTGTGTGTCCATGTTAATAAAACCCATCTTTGAAATTTTGAAATATTAAAATTTTTTTTTCGAAAATCATTGAAGAAAGTTTTTTCTTACTTTTCCTTCGATTGTTCCATAGGCAATATTAAGACCGTCCTCACTCCAACTAAGTGCTCGTACATTTGAGTTTAGCTTAACTTGTAATTGCCGAATGACGATCTTTGTGTTGGAAAGCTGTGAGGTCTCCAAGATGGCGATGCGGCGGTCAGCAAACGCAAGGGCGATTCTGTTTGTATAGTAAATATATATAGTAAATAGTAAAGGTGTTCTATTCATAGTTTTGTTTAAACTACATACTTGGAATTATTTTCAGGCGATTCGCATACCACCATAATATTGGTGGTTGATGTAGCAAAGCTAATAATTGCCTCCGCAGTTGCTATATTCTCACAGATTATCTCTTTCTTAGATGAAATGTACCAGAAATGATCAAAACTTTTGCTAATACCAAAAGCCAAAGCCTTGGCATCGAAGTGCCGATTATGTGGTAGTTGCTCCAATTTATATGAACGCATCTGGCCTGAATCGATATTCTTTGCAGTGAGCGTATAACGTAGTATTTCACCTTGCGCATCAATAGCATAAAGTTCAGTTGAGCTTCGCCAGACTATATGGACGTTGTTCACTACTAAATTCGTATTATAAAATCATCATATTATATTAGATAAAAACATTTATTCAAAATATACGCACTCGTTTTATTCTTAGAATTCGATCTTTTTAAATTAAAGCAGCATCCTCCGGTCTCTGCATTCCATATCCAAATTTGGCCGTCATGACTTGCTGAAGCTAAAAGCGTGTCGCCTTTTTTCTCATTCTTTTCCAGCTTCGCATTATTGCATTCGCTGTCTCCGTCACAAGCAGTTTTCTTAGACTCCATTTCATTTAGCTTTTCTTGTTGTTCCACTTCTCTACCATCCACATGACGGTCTTCATCGGACGAAGTGCTTCGTTCTACAAGTTCTAAGCTACCCTCTGTCGATTCGCTGTCACCCATTGATGACTGGCAGGCGGCCATATTATTTGAAGAGCGGCAATCATCTAAAGTGACAGCATCACGTTCACTAGCTTGCCCGTCATCAACATCGATTTTTAAAGCGTTTATCTCTTGCTTCAAACTTTCACACGCCTCTTGGAAATTGAAATTCGGATTCATTGAGATCTCAGACTTATTTGTTTCCATGACAGTTTCTTGAGTTGGCTCTGTATTCAATGGGGCTCCAAATTCATTTTCCAAATAATCATAATCATAAATATTGAAGATATCATCGTTTTCCTCGACAGCACGATTCGAAATCAAACGAGGCTTGCAGAACTTTTCTTCTTTTGGAGCATCCATCGCCAGTTCTCGAAAATTCCAGGATAGCGAAGCAACAGGTGTTTGATGACGCCCTAAAGTAAACAAAACCGCCATTTTTTCCAAATCACATATGTATACTTGACCACGATTTGTGCCTAATGCAAAAATATTTTCATTGTATGGCGAGCATTTAAGGACAGTTAAAATCTGGCCTCTTCCAGGAGCGAATTTCGGACGAACGCAAATTGAATTCGATGCCACACAATAAACAACCAAATCGACGGAACATAAGCTGAGAAGATTTCGATTTTTCAAGAAACCCATGTGAACGGTGTTGTTGCTTTTATCAGCACCCTCGACAGCCTTCGATTGCATCCGACAATGCGCCTTATGTCCACTTATAGCAATTCCTTTTTCGAAATCCCATATTAAAATTGATTTCTCAGAAGTGAGGGTGGCAAATATTTTCCCTAAAGAACAACTGAAGCATTAAATTTCGATTTCAAATGAATCCATCACTGACCTTCTGAATTCCAACAGGGATCAATATCGATGGCAATGATGTTTTGCTTCGTATTGAATACTTTGATTAACGGATCTTCACCCGATTTCACAAAATTGACGCTTTTCGCGCCAACGTACATAAAGCCTCCATCGGGTGTTACGCTCACGCAATTTGTGCCTGCTCCTGATCCCCAGTGCGGCTTAAATGGAAACGTTTGTGCAAATTTCATTATTGAATCGGAAATAATGATCACAAAATCACGCCAAAGTTAACTTTAAATGAGAAAGGTTCAATATAATTATGACTTCTGTTTGGGCTCACTATAACTAGGCCTGGATAGTTATAAACAGGGCTTTAGCTCGCAGTAGTGCTGCACGAAACATCGGTATAATATCGATAATCGATGTCGCGAAACTTTTTCAATATATCGATGTTTTTTTCCCCATATTTGATATTTTTACTACTTCCCAATTACTAAAAAAAAAAAAAAAAACGCGAAGAATGGGTGAACTGAAGCTGTAACGGAAAAATTTAAATAAAGAAGATTCTCTAATTCACATTAAATTTTTGGATTTTATGAATTTTTAGTTTGTTTGGACAAGTGGATGTGGCAAAAGGGCTGCTTCATAGAGAAATTGAACAAAATTCGGCATATGGGCCCCTTACGGCATTTAAAATCTCTATCCCTGCAGGAAGCCTGTCGCCATATGTCCCCATGTCTATATTGACGTCAATATAGACAAGAGAACTAGTTCCAACGTCAATAGTATTTATCGGCGGTGTCATTAGAAACTGTACTGTCAAGAAGTATAGTTCATCTTTATTGACCATGTCAGCAACGTGTCTCCTTATAAAGCGAAAGAGTACTCATTTTGTCTACATAATAGTACCGACATTCAATAGTTTTTCGGTCTACTGTTGACATTCAATGACAACTCAATGTTAAATGTCAATAACGCAAAGCATTGCGACGGGTATAACTGGTCAGTAGTACTGTTGACGCAGTCAGTAGAGAAAGAGTATAGATTCACGATTGACATTTCCTGCAGGGTATAATACTTTGTCTTAATTGTCGTGGTCTTAGAAAATCCATATTTTTTTGAATTTTCCCAGATTCGCTTCACCATATTCGCTTATTTTCGCTCTAGCTCTTCTATTTATGGAGAAATCGGCGTTTAAATATTTTTTAACGATTTCCTATGAAAATCCATATTTTTTTGAATTTTCCCAGGTGATCACCAGAATCGCTTAATTTCGCTCTAGCTCTTTTATTTATGGAGAAATCGGCGTTTAAATATTTTTTAACGATTTCCTATGAAAATCCATATTTTTTTGAATTTTCCCAGGTGATCACCAGAATCGCTTAATTTCGCTCTAGCTCTTCTATTTATGGAGAAATCGGCGTTAGTTTTTTAACATTCTATAAGATTTCCTACTATGTTTTTGCAATTTCCAGCCGGGATATAATATAGAAAAAAAATTTTCTAAATATTTTTTTCGTGCTTAGAAGGCCAAAGTCAAATGGAAAAGAGCATTGAGATCTCCTGAGAAAACATGCTGTAAACTAGTGTAATAAGAGAAAAAACGATCTTTATTTTTAGCTCAGAAAAGCACGGCGATATTTTTGGGTAGGTATCTCTTTAAAGCCATTTTTGATGAGATCGAGAGCGACTAATTTCTGTATATGAAACGAGTAGGTATATAATATATATTTTATTTTTAAGAGCACTTCGTATGTGTGTATTTTCTCTTAGTTTTGTGTTATTTAAAAGAGATAAAGAGAAACGCGTCTTTCCATATTGATAGTTATAAATTACGTGGCGGGATCATTTTTTATTTGTATTTTATAGTCAATTACTGTTGCCGGTCTTTTATAGGGGATATGTCTCCTAAATGCCCCTCAAAATAAAGCTAAATTTTCCTTGAATTTGATTTTGAAATCTTTTTGGTTCCCTTAAATTTCCCTAAAAGGCCTTTCCTTCTAGAAATTTATCATTATTTAGGGGATGTTCTTCTAAACAGTCAACCACATATTATGAATACATTAAAATCTCGATTACTCGGAGGATTGATTAAACGTTCAATATTTTTTTCTGGCTTTGTCGCCAATCAGTTACTTGGTGGGATTAATGCTTATTCTCTCAAATTGTTTTTGAATTTATGACATTTTTGAAAATCAATTATTATGATTTCTACGGAAAAAGTTCATAAAAAGCAAAATTATTCATCCATTATTAATATTATTATTATTATTTTTTTTTGATAAGGTTTCTTTATCTTTTACGTACACTAAAGCAACCAAATTAGCTTTGTAATGCTGATAGTAAAATCAAGAAAAATAAGAAACAGAAAACACTTTTATCTGATGGTGAAAATTGTTCAATAATTTAAAGCCCCAGATACCAAGAAACGCTGTCGCATTATGAAAATTATTATGAAAGAGTTTTTTCACAGCTTTTAAATAATTTTTTTTTTTTTTTTTTTGGTAATTTGAATCACTTTGAACCGCCTTCAAAGTGTTCGATTTTATTTTAGTGAAACGAGTTTTCGAAATGATTAAGGCTTTCGTTTAATTTCCAACTCATTATATTTTCAATCAGACAGAACCAGAGGTGCCCAAAGTGTTAGCTCCAAGTGTGAATGAGCGTAAAAGAGAGCATTTTTTCACACGCATAGAAACTGTGAGCGGGAGATGAAAAAGTATAAAAGACGATCGAAATTAAAGCAAAATTTCACTTGTAATCATATAGTACTATAGGTCTAACTGTCGACGTCGAAAGGCCTCTGCCGCTAATAAGAAACTCCCCATTAGGCAGGGATAGGAAATTCAACAAATTGGGGGAAATTCACCAAAAAGCTACCAACAAAAACCTTAAGCAGGAATAGGAAATTCAACTCTTTCGAGAAATTCACCAGAAAGCTACCAACAACAATACGGGTAGACACAAAGTGGCACAATGATGCCACTTGCAAGAAAATTATAAAAGAAACACGGCGTCGGCTCGGTTTTTTATATTGCTTGAAAAGATCATAACTGAAATGTTATTAAATGTATTACGATATGTTTTTGCTCAATGTGCACGAATGTTTTCATTTTGTATTAAATTTACATACATTTTTGACTACGGCTACGAATTTGATTGGATATAGAATTTTGTATTTTTGCTGAAACAGTGTGATCAAAAAGTTATGTGGACACGGTAGGACTAAAAAAAACAATATCTATTTCTCCTTGATATTGAGTTTCCTTGATTCGTTTTATGTTTTTCAAGCTTTTCATATCATTTTATCAGTTTGGTAGATTTTTACATGTAATGCACTCGAAAATCGCCCAAAATTAAAAATACAAGTGGCAATGCTTTTCACCACAGCAGAGCTAAAGATTTCGCTGCCATAGCGTGCTTCTCTTTTCCTCATGCTATATGCCTATGTTGAAGCAGCGTAGCTCTAACACATTGCAGGGATTAGGAAGAAGAAGAGTTAGACCTATAGTTCTATATGGTATGCCATATATTACTATATATGTCACTCTCATAGATTTTGGGCGGGACATTTCGCGCCAGTTAGAAAGAGATGTTACTCGGCAGGCAAAAAAAGAGCGAGAGAGAAATACTTTTGGTGAGTACCTAAGTGAAAAATGCTCATTTTGGTGGGTACCCAAGACCGTGGAAAATGGTTGTACATACGCAATCGAACGTTGTTAAAAGAGCCAAAATAGAAAGGCTCACTGAGTGACAATAATAATAGTTATATACATAATATATATATTATATAATATATATTATAGTATATATGTGGTATGCTATAGACTTTCGGCGAGGTAGGACCTATGTCGCTCGATTTTTTTTTACTCTCTAGCATTTTAAATTTTATGTGTTTGTTGTATCACTACAGATACATGCAATCTCATTGCGCCTGTAGTGGTGGGCAGCTCTGGACAGAACCAATGCTTTTAGTGCCTTTCATCGCTAATGCGGTGAGGAATCCCCGCTCTCCTCTCTCCAACAAACGCCGATTTGTTGAACGATGTTGACGTACGTGTAAACGGGCGCAATTGCGTGAATTTTTCGCCAGAGGAGACCCAAAAAAAAAAAAATTTTGTTTGTCTTGTCGATTGAAATTTGATGGCTTGATTTTTTTTCTCCATAGAAAAGAAAATAAAATAATATAATAAAAGATAAATTCAAATAAATAAAATGAAGTAATAATAAAAAAAAAAAAATTTACCATCCCAGCTCGTTGGGTGAAAACCTGTTTCATTTAAAAATAAAAATCTGAGGAAGAATAGCTTAAAACGAATTTCACTTTTGAAATTATAATATTTGTTATTTCTT
The DNA here is from genome assembly GCA_020466095.1 of Chlorops oryzae. Classification (NCBI taxonomy): domain Eukaryota; kingdom Metazoa; phylum Arthropoda; class Insecta; order Diptera; family Chloropidae; genus Chlorops; species Chlorops oryzae. The sequence goes on along the minus strand of CM035806.1, from coordinate 9,547,861 downwards.
TAATATAAACCATCTAGAAACATTATGTGAAATAAATTGGACTCAATAGGCTTTTATAGTTTGAAAAAAAGTGTGCGATACATATCTCCCTATAGGCTTTTTTGCGTTCATAAGCGTTACATAAGCGCCTAGAACTCTTAAAACAATCATTAGTGTATAAGCATTTCTTCATAAAATTGTTCACGAGCTAAATGATTTTTAGTGAGTGCAAAATTTCGAAAAAAAAAAATGGACTCTATTGCCGAATTATGCGGTCATATTTTCCCCACCATAAATATGTCGTCATAATATTTTTAAAACGTTCGAGTGACAATATTTTTTGGACCCCATCTCCTCTCGCATAGATTTCTCCATTTCTTCGTTTGTTTCCATTTTAGACATCCCCCTCACTTGGACCAACGGCGGCTGGATTTTCTTTGATTTCGTATCCAGTCGATTCATCTCTTTTTGGGGTTACCCCTTGGACACATTCTCTTGGAAATGCCTCTTAGCGAAGTTAGATATTCCACATCTTTCTGAATCGAGTCGCTAAAGGTATTTTTATAATTTTCCCCTTAAGTGATGTGATTCAGTTCTTTCTTTCTTTGAACGGGGGAAAAGAAACCACGTCTTGAAGAATTTTTTTTTTGTCCTAAAATATTTCGATTAAAAAAAAATTTCAGCTGTGCATATCACAATTGTTGAAGTTAATCAGTAGATAATCAAATTTTCGTCGCTTACCCTCACAATCCTCCTTTTTTTTCGGATTTGAAGAGTCGAAAACAAATTGGGTTTTTCAGTCAGTCATTCAACATTTTTTTTTAACTGATAAGATACGAAAAAAAAAAAAAACAGATTTTGAGGAACACGGGATATTAATATAGGTGGACCCTGCGCTTACCACAGTGCACGAAAGCAGAACACACAATGGCTTTATGACGCAACAAAGCTTAAGACCACATTATCGATCGAACAATAATGATTAAAAATAATTGACAAAACTTTCTCCTTTTTTAAATATTTTTTTTTTTTTAGTTTTTCATTCTAATGAAAAATTAATTTAGTCCTGATGAATCCGGTCTGAAGTTCGTAAATTTTGGATTTTTGCAACTTTGTAATAATCTATCTCTGACTATTGGAAAAGTCAGGTAGACTCATTTTGTCACAGCGAAGTCGTTTGTTCATTATACAGGGTCGTTTTTTCATTATACAGGGTGTCCCGCATTCGGTGGTCAACCCTAAAGGGGGGTGATAGAACTAAAAAAAAAAATCGGTTGGTATGGTGGTGGGGGAGGGGGCGGGGGTCTCAAATGCACCCCTGAGGAGTTATAGGGCCTTAATGTAGTGAGAAATCACTCTCCCACGATAATGATTCATCGTAGAAAAAAAAAAACTTAAATGCAATTTGAAAGCCAATTGTATGTGCTTTTAGGAAAAATTAAATTCATTGAAAAAATTTGACCCATTGAGGGAAAAATAAACGGTCAAAGTGAAAAATTTTGAAAAAACTTTCAATTTTTTTTTTTTTACTTTGGAAGCCATTTTGGTATGAAAAGTCTCCAATTAACACCCAAATTTTTTATTTTACTCAAAATGCTGGATCGATTTCCATTAATTTGGTATCCCATATGTCTAAAAATTTTTTGAAAATAAGACGAGAAAATTAAATATCTAAATGAACATCTGACTTTGTCTTACTGATCGTGGTCTTGGGGTTTGTTTAAAAAAAAAAAAAAAAAAAAGATTCAAACTTATATAAGTCTTAACATTTCATCTGTGCTGGGTGTTGTATTTTTAGGCAGTTCATTTTAATAAATAAAAATTCAAAAATATCAAAAGAACAGAAAATGCGGTGTATATATTTCATTCATCGATTCTTTGGTCGATTAATTAAATAAGACAAAAGTTATTTAATAACAAATTATTATTTTCAAAACAAACACACACACACACGCACACACACACCTATATTTTTTCAAACGATTATCTCTGTTATTTTAGATTTTAAAAATCCAACAATTTGCTTGACACCGACCCCGTTGGCCTCTTCGTAGTAGGGCAGCTTCGATAGGCGTTCTAGCCAGGCGTGTGTCTTCGGGAATTTCGCCGGATCGACATCGACAATGCCACGTAATGTTGTAACGGTGGCGCCACAGGAGAAATCAGCGATAGTCAAATTCTCGCCAGTAAGGTAAGGATTATCGCCCAAGAATGTCTCGATGAATCCGTATCCTTCAAGGATGTTATCGGTTTTCTCCTTCATGACGACCGTTATATTCTTACGCAAAAGTGGCGCAACGACATTTTTCAGTGCCATAAACAGGATACTGGCATCGAAGAATAATCGCTGATCGACGACAGCACGTTTAGCTAGATCCTTCGGATACAGAGAATCGTCCTTTCCGAACTTATCGACAAGGTATGCAGCAATCGCATGTGAGTCCCATATCCAATTTCCATCGTCGTCCAAAACGGGCACAGTATGTTGGGGATTGTGCTTGAGGAATTCTGGACTGAAATTCTCGCCCTTGGTTAAATCAACAACTTTAAACTCATAAGGTATGTCCAATGCCTTGAGCGTTAAGAGTGTCGCTCTGACCGGCGCACTCATCACTGTACCGTACAAAACCAATTTTGACATGTTTTTTTTTATATATAAATTTTTTTTTTTTTATTTTTGCCACTTGACTCAGAATGCGTGTTCTATGGAGGAAGAACTTGGATAGACTGAATTTTGGTTACCGTCGCAGGTTGGTGGTAAGTTTCGAATCACGTCTTCTATTTATCGATGAGTAGTATTTTATGTATAAACTGGTTTATTTTTATCTCACGAAACACATGTTTATCAATTTGTTGCCCAATTTTTTTTTTTTTTAATCGATGACTTTCAAAAAAATGACGAACAGTTGACTCAGAACGGATTATCGGATTGATCGAAAGCAGTTATCAGTTTTGATCAGGTTTTTTATCGGAATACTAAGGGAAATCGTTCAAGAGACTCAATACGGAAATTGAGGATATCTTTGGAATTTTCAGACACGAGAGATAGGGAGCGATGGAGAGAGAGAGAGAGAGAGAGATAGAGAGAGAAGAGAGAGATAGAGAGAGATAGAGAGAGATAGAGAGAGATAGAGAGAGAGATAGAGAGAGATAGAGAGAGATAGAGAGAGATAGAGAGAGATGAGAGAGAGATAGAGAGAGATAGAGAGAGATAGAGAGAGATAGAGAGAGATAGAGAGAGATAGAGAGAGATAGAAGAGAGAGATAGAGAGAGATAGAGAGAGATGAGAGAGATAGAGAGAGATAGAGAGAGATAGAGAGAGATAGAGAGAGATAGAGAGAGATAGAGAGAGATGAGAGAGAGAGAGATAGAGAGAGATAGAGAGAGATAGAGAGATAGAGAGAGATAGAGAGAGATAGAGAGAGATAGAGAGAGATAGAGAGAGATAGAGAGAGATGAGAGAGATAGAGAGAGATAGAGAGAGATAGAGAGAGATAGAGAGAGATAGAGAGAGATAGAGAGAGAGATAGAGAGAGATAGAGAGAGATAGAGAGAGATAGAGAGAGATAGAGAGAGATAGAGAGAGATAGAGAGAGAGAGAGAGAGATAGAGAGAGAAGAGATGAGATAGAGAGAGATGAGAGAGATAGAGAGAGATAGAGAGAGATAGAGTAGAGATAGAGAGAGAAGAGAATGAGAGAGATAGAGATGAGAAGAGAGAGATAGAGAGAGAGGAGAAGTAGAGAGAGAAGAGAGAGAGAGTGAGAGACAGGGAGAAGGTGAGATAATAAGAAACAGCCACTGTAAGAATGATTGCATCATGCATAACCCGATTAAAAGAAAAGCACAAACATTTAATATGAATGAGTCAAAAAATTCGAATTGATTTAACCATTTATTGTTTCTATTTAAATTTCGAGCATTCATAATGAGTTTATAAATATTTTTTTTTCTTCCTCTGCCTCTGTGCCTTTTTTTTTTTTTTTACCAATTTCCCTATTCAATTCATAGAGATAAAAATTCCTCAAACCTCCTGTCTTGGACTTCAACTGCAAAGTTCCGTTACAACTTTAATTATCGTTATTATTAAAAATATTTCCCCAGCATCAATTTCTGCCCCCAAAACGATAATTCTTTTTTTTTTTTTTTTTTTTTTGCCTTTTCTCGTGAAACAGCACTTGACACTTTTTGTCAATGAAATTTTCACAAAGTTTCAAAGCAGAAAAGACCGAGCGACGACAAAAAGAATTAAAAAAAAAAATTGAAATAAAAAGAAAAAGGAAAACGCCAAGAAGTGGAAGTGGATTTTTAGGCAAAAGAAAAAAACGTTGCTTAACAACTTTAAGTGATGAGAAAAGAAAAAAAAAGTAAGGGTGTTATAGTCAGGCGAACACAATAACCGACACAGTTAGCTATATAAGTTTTAATCGGAGAGTTAAATATAAGCTCAAATTCCGAATTTCATTGAATTATCTCAAAAAAATTCGAATTTAAGGTTTTAGAGCCTTTTTTTTGTAATTTTCATAACAGACCCTAGTACTGGTGGTACCCCGATCGGGTCCATTCTCGAACTTCATCTTACTCATGTCTCCGACAATACGCATACCGAGCTTCGTCAAGGTAGCTAACTCCTTGGATAAGAAAAATACATACAGACAGACAGACACAGACAGACAGACAGACAGACAGACAGACACAGACAGACAGACAGACAGACAGACAGACAGTCGGACGGACATGGCTAAATCAGATCTCCTTGTCAAGCTGATCATTTCTTTAAACATTTTGTATGGTCCATTTCGAGCGAATCTGGGTGTTACACACAACCGCACAAGCTCAATATACCCTCGACACAGTGTGTTTCGGGTATTAAAAAAAAAAAAAAAAAAAAAAAATGAGGGAAAAGGAAAGTAAATTTTATATTGCTGTGAAAATGAAGTAAAGAAAAAATATTTTACACTCGACTGAGTTCAAGAATTTGCTTAGCAAAGTAACATAGAAACCGTTACAGAAGAAGCTTTCATTCCTCTGGCATAGCCCCGCCTCCAGTTAAAACATCGCCCATACCACTCCAACATTCAGTCTATTCATTTCCGACGAAAATTAAGTGAGGACATACAGCAGAATGAATCCTTATTCGTCGCAGTTGGACGATAGTCAACTGCCATTGCTTTGTTGCCTTTCGTAGCCATATTTGTGCATAACGAGACTCGAGTCTCTTGCGCGCACAGCCATACACACGCACACGCTCACTCACACACACACACACACACACACACATACTTCGTTTGGCAGCGCCAAAAAGTAAGCAACAATTTTTTGCTTCAACAAACTTTTACGAGAGTAAATTGAGACAACAAAAAACGAACGGCGAACGGCGTCCTCAGAGTTAACAAAAAACGAAAAAAAAAACGGAAGTCGGAAGCATTATACGCTATTAAACGGTATTCGAGAGGGAGGTCGGCTGCTGGGGCGACTGGTTCGACTGGGACGCCAGCAACAGGGGAGTACACCTTCTCAAGAGCCATAAAAAATGTAAACGATAAAGGCAAAGTACGAACAGACAAGAGCGCCTGTATTCAAGAGGGAAGAAAAAAAAAAAAAAATGAAAAAAACATTAAAAAAAATAAAACTTCAAAAATGAACACAAAAACAAATGGGAGGAAAAAAAATGGCGAAATAATATGAAAAGAGAAATTTCAAAATAAAAAAGAAAGATGAACGTAAAATGGGAAGAAAGCATAGGGGAGAGTAGCGCAAAAAGATGAAATTAAACCAATTAGGGTCTCAACCGAAATGAAGCGTGTAAAGAGCGAGCAATTTAAATGTGGCTGCGCATCGGATCGCGCCGCACCGCACCTCACCACAGCGGTGTCGTTGCATCGCAGCCGTATCGAAGGAGATGTCATAAGGATGCGGTTTACAATTTTAAATGATGAAACTTCTTCGCACACACGTTCGCGCACATACAAACACCTTCTGAGATTTTGAAATTTTGACGCTCTTGCCTCATAATGAGCTCGCGCAGCTCGTATGCACTCATAAATTAATTACGATTTAACCGAGCCGAGCCGAGCGAACGCAAACGGGAACGAGCACGTTTGCGATGCGAAGCAACCCAAATGGCCAGTCGAAAAAACTTTGCAAAATGTATTCAAATAGGTACGCGGTGAAAGCTTCCATACCGTGGTTTGGGGTCGCTCCTTCCTTTGCGACTTTCATTTTCATTTTTACTTCGTACTTTTTTTCTTTATTTATTTATGCCTTTATTTTTTTTTTTTTTTTTTTAACTTTTTCCTTATTTTATTTCGTAACAAGTTTTAATGAGTATTGCGAAAAAGTTTGAAGCTTTGTCAAAACTCTCAGCTCTGACTTTTAGTGGCGAGATGAATGGCGAGGAAAAAAGTTTCTGACGTGTTCTGAACGAGTTTCGCTGCCATCGCGGTTTTATATTTTTTTAAATATTTTTTTTTTTTATTTTTAAACGAGTTATGTCAGGTGTGATTCCATTGTTTAAGTGGCTGCCGCATTTTGTTTGTCTTCAATGTAATCGAAACAAAAAAAAAAAAAAATATAACAAAAGAAAAAAAACCAAGTAAGGGTGTTATAGTCAGGCGAGCCTGACAATAAAATACCCGTCACAGACTCACATGTTCAAATAATTTTTAATATCAAGAGGTGTTTTAGGCCATAAGGGGCCCCATATGCCGACTTTTGTTAAATTTCTTTATGAAAACCGCCCCTTTGCCACGCCCACTTTTCCATTTTTTTTGGAATTCTAATCAGAGGCTTAAATATACGCTCAATTTCTATGTTTCATGGAAATATTTCGAAAAAGTTCGATTTTGAGGCAACTTTGGGATTTTTGTGACAGACCCTAGTACTGGAGGTACCCCAAAAAATGGTCCGATCGGGTCCATTCTCGAACTTAGTCTTACTCATGTCCCCGTGAGCACGCATACCAAATTTTGTCAAGATAGCTCAACTCCTTCGATAAGAAAACTGTATACAGACAGACGGACGGACAGACAGACAGACAGACAGACAGACAGACAGACAGACAGACAGACAGGACAGACAGACGACAGACACACGGGCATGTCTAAATCGAATCTCCTGGCGACGCTGATCATTTCTATATACTTACATTTTGTATGGTCTATCTCTGCTGGTTCTGGGTGTTACACACAACCACACAAACGCAATATACCCTCGACACAGAGTGTGTCGGGTATAAAAAAGGATTAACAAGTCTTCAGACAGACAGTCTCTTAATAAATGAAATAAAATTTAAAAAGAGAAGCGAGAAACGAGGGGGAACTTTTGAAATTAAATATCTTTAAGACATTGTCGGAAGAAAAGAGCTTACAGATAATTTTCAGGCCTCGGATTTTGTTGAATTTTACATGATACAAGAAAACAAGATAGCGCCACTTGAGAGAGGAAACGTCACAAACTCAAAATCGCGATTCGTTGTTGTTGTTTCCCATGTTAAACCGGCTTTTTACTTTTTTGAATAGCATGGGAAACAACAACAATTTCTCGCTCAGTGACGTCACAAACTCACTTTTCGGCTCTCAAAGAGAGCCTCAAAATAGCGGTACTGAAGTGGCGCTATCTTGTTTTCTTGTATCATGGAATTTTATAAATTCAAAGCATACTTTATGGGGGGAAAAAATTGTCCTTACCAACATTTTGCGAATAATTTAAGCGAACTTCGTACTTCAAAAAAATTCATATTGAAGCTAAAAATCGATTTGAATCTAAACTTTATGTGAGTGGAACAAAATTTGTACTCTATAAGGTATGCTTTAAAGGGTCCGGCAGGTTAATCAAAGCCATGCGGCATCATGAAAGGAATTTTTAAATTTTATTGATTTTTCGATAGGTGCCATCTAAAAACACTGTGGAGACTACTTTTTAGACTTTTATTATGAACGGTCCTTGAAATATCCTTGAAAATCCTTTTTTTAATAACCCTTTTTTCAAAATATTATATCTCAAAAACTAATTAAGATAAGAAGATGAAACAAACGTTGGCCAATTGCTAATATAACAGGAAATAAAAAAATTTTTTTTTTAATTTTTACACTGAGAAAAATTTTTCCACAAAACTGAAAAGACAATTTTAACAATTTGTTTCAGTGTATTCCCAGTTTGACACCACTCTACAAATTTTTTAAAAAATACCTTTAAGTATTTGCTTTCATTAAAAAAAAAAGTTTCATTCAAATTAAATGGAGCAACAGTGAGATATTCAAAAAATTACAAGTGCACATAGATGCTCTAGTACTAATATCCAGTACAAATGTGCGAAAATGATTTTTGTTAAGAAAACAAGGAATATAGAAAATTTATTTTTGAAATTTTACGCTGAGAAAAATTTTTGCACAACAAATAAAACAAAAAGGTAACAATTTTTTTCAGTGTATTTCAGTTTTTGTAAAACCTTTTGAATGTTTTAGGGCCGTTTGCTACTGTTCCGATTACATTTTTTCGTTCCGAAAAACAAAAAAAAATGTATGAAAATTTTGACATTTTGAGAGGATATCGTAACGAAAAACCTTAACCGGAACAGTAGCAAATGGGCCTTAAAAGAATACCTTGTTTTATTAACAATAAGTCACCGTTTGTTTCATCTTTTTATATTAATTATTTCCGGAGATATTAAATTTTTAAAAACATGCCGTATGACCAATGTGTTTTGTATCATTTTCGCACATGATAATTATTTTTCAATCAACACAAAAAAATCGTTGCATATTTTAAGGCTTCAAAGTGCAATTGCCATCGCTTACATTGCTTTATTCCTTCTCTTATACAATTTTAACTCTGCCATTTATCCATGGACTTTGAAAACGAATTTATTATTTTATTTGTTAAGGATCCGAACGATTTTTAAGATGCCGATGAGAGAAAAAATATCATGAATTATCCTTAAAAATTGCTGTTTTCTAAGGTTTGAAGGTCTGTCCTGTCTGATAATAGCTTACAAAGTATACGAGATTGTAGACGAACTGCCTATTAATATATTACAAAGTATACGAGATTGTAGGCGAATTGCCTACCAATAGCTTACTTTGTGTGATGGTAGTCGGCGTTCATTCTACAAAAAGGCCATGCTGGAACAATAGTATACTAGGATAGTATATGAGGTCGTATGCATTACCGCCTACGGCCTACGAAATATGTTACGTTGCGGTTCATCGCTTCTGTAAGCAGCATTTTGGTCGCTGGGGAATCAGATTTTTCTTAATCAATGATTAATCAATTTTAAACAATTTTCTGATTAAAAAGTCAAATGAATTCCTTTCATCTTTTGAATACTTTGCAAAAAAAGGAAACAAATTTTCGAAAGAAAAAGGGCGAAAGTTCGAAAAACACTTCGTTTAAATCAATTTCTTTAAATGGATGAGAAGGCCAACAGGAGAACGTGATCAAAATTTCAAATTAACTACAAAAAAAAAAAAATTAAATCGTATTGCCCCATTGGGAAAATGATTCTCCCGGGATGCATATTTTGTGCATGAGTAAGAGATGAGTTTAGGACTCGCCCAGCAGTTATTGCAATTAAGTGCATTACCAAAGTAATGCATTTTTTCATCGATGAAATAGGAATGCAAAAATGAATGCAAAGTAAATTGAACAAATTTGCATGGAGGGGTAATCGAAAAGGTAATGTGTTGCCTAATATGTTCACTCCAAAAGCAAAGCGTGACATACTTCTATAGCCTTACTTGAGAATGCAAATAGTAATGCATTACAAAATCAAGTATTTTCGATTACTTTTCGTACAACTGGTAATGCAAATAGTCATGCATTACACATTCGCTAGGACATCGCCGTGTTAAAAATAATCGATTCTGTAATGCATAAACAGTACGCCTTTTGAATTAATTTTTGCATTACCATCGGTTACAAATAACTGCTGGGTGGGTCGCTGCTGCATTCACTTTTACACATTTAGTTGTGTTGTGTGTTGTGTTGTGGGCTCTTCTACAGTTCGACTGAGCAGGTAAGTTTGGCTTTAATTGAAGCCTAAAAGCATGCAATTTTTTTTTTATTTAAAAGCGGAAATTCTTGGCTGGAAAATGGTTGATATATTTATGTACATAAATACATTTCATTGATTTGACCGTTGCTTTTGCCTTGTTCTTCGCTTTATATTGTTGTTTGTTGTGCTTATCCTTGAAGGAGTTGTCGTCTTTTTTCTATAATCCAGTATGGGTGTAGCCGTTGTTAAGTGCTTTTTGAAGTTCCGGGTTGACCAAAAAATAGCCGATTGAATAGCCGGAACGTGTGAGGGCGCTATCAAACCGTTTTGGTATTCCATGCAACTGTCTTTTCGGGACTTTCTGCGTTACACCCTGTCAATTTTACGCCAGCACACGTCGTCCTTGCAGTAACTTTTGCAGCAACAATGTCGCGAACATCAACAACCGTGTATTTGTTCAGATGAGAGACAACAAATGCTGCAACAAAAGTTGAAACGGTAGAAACTTAAATTGGCAGTAAATTTCATTCAATGTGACTTCAAGTGTATCAGAAAGATGTAAACAAACAAGTGGACTTTAAGTACGGAAGTTGTTGTTGTTGTTATTGTGCCATTGTTGTTGTAAATGGCTTTTGCTCTATTTGACTTTTTTGCTTACTTGTTTTCGTGTGTTCTTTGTTTTCTTTGTTTTCGTTGTTTTCTTGTATGAAACTGAATACATGCTGTTAAGCGAATTAAGGACGTATTAGAAATGAGAGCGCCCCCCCGTTGATGGGTGCAAGTTTGTATTATTGTATACTCTTTTATCCTTGAATATGTCTATGTCATTGGCATTGCGCTGAAGGACGAGAAAATGGCGTTGAATTCAAAAGGACAAGTTTAAGATAATTTCAACAAATTACCAACAATTTCAAACACTAAGCTCATTAATTTTATGCAAGGCAATTCGTTAGTGTTGCGACAAAATAAGAAAAGAATAAATAAAATAAAACACTGTGATACATTTTTGAGGTCATTGAACGGAAATGGAAATTTTGACTGCAGTTTCTGAAATAACTGGTAAATTTAGCAATTCCCTGTATTTGGTTTCGTTAGATTGGCTACAAGTTAATTTTAAATCGACATCGAAACGTTTGGCCGAGAATTAAATTGCGCACTTACTTATGACTATATCTCGTGAACCGGTGAATATTTTATTTTCCTTTCTATGACAAAGTTTTAGCCTTAGATCTTCAAAAAATAACTGTAGTACTAACTGATCCGAAAAAACTCCATCTAGCAGGTGCGAATTGCGAAAATCTCAAAAACTTAGCAATCTTTTCACCTCTTTTTATCATTCTTAAGGCATAGCGCCCGAACCGGTACGAAATTTTTGAACATTTTTTCAATTAAAAAGAAAGGGAATATAAGATGACCTCAAAATGTGTTCGATTTTAATTTTTAATATATTTTACTTAATTTCGAATTTCAAAATAAACTAATTTTTTGAACCCGCTTACATTTTTTTGTATCGGTTCAGAATAAGCCTGATTATTTTCCGATTATCCGGCGATTCTTTTCATAAATGTTCCTTTTCTTAAGCCTTATTTCATTTTCATTTCATTTCATTTCATTTCTTTTAATATCTTTTCGGATTCAGTAATGCTCCTCCTGAGGTGTGTGGGTATGTGATCTCATCATCCTTCTCCAGGCATTCCGATCTTGGATCATGTCATCGCTGAGGCCCATCTTTTGTTGATTTTTTTTTCGTATTTTTTTTGGGTCTGCCTGCATCCGGTCGTTTGCTAAAACAGTGGTGGATTTTATGGGGTTTTGTGCCGTTTACCTTTGAATATGGAAATACCATCGGATCTAACTAGCTTTGAGCGCTTCAGTGCGATGGGCTTATGAATGAATAAGCTGCCCCGGATATGTTTGCTCTTAATGCGATCATGTTTCATCACACCCGGTCCATCTGGATTTGGTCTTTCTGGATCAGAAAATTGAAGAGAAATGAATTCCGTCTTTTTTTACGTCTAATTTTCCGACCATTATCCTTTAATATCATAAATTATGAGTCACAAAATATTTTTCAAAATATTCATTCATTAATCGTTAATTGAATTCGAAAAGGAAACAAAACAAAGGGTCTGGCGGGTTGAGGCATCATGAAAGGAATTTTTAAATTTTGTTGATTTTTCGATAGGTGCCATCTAAAAACACTGTGGAGACCACTTTTTAGATTTTTATTTTGAACGGTCCTTGAAATATCTTTTAATAAGCCTTTTTTCAAAATTTTATATCTCAACAACCAATTGAGATAGAGAGACGATCTAAGCAGATTCTGTTAGATAATAAAACAGGAAGCTAAAAAATTTTTTTTTTATTTTTACACTGAGAAAAATTTTTTCACAAAACTAAAAAGAAAATTTTGAATATTTTTTTCAGTGTATTCCCAGTTTCCCGCCACTCTATAAATTGCTTTTAGAAATACCCCATAGTATTTACTTTCATTTAAAAGAAAAAAATATTTCAATCGGATGGCGCAGCAGTGTGATATTCAAAAAAATTGCAAGTGCACCTATATGCTCCCAGTACTAATATCCAGTACAAATGTGTGCAATTTGGTACAAAAACACATCACTCATACGCCAAGTCTTAAGTACAAAAATATTCTCTTAGGTTTTCTTAAATATCTCAAGAAGCTATTCATCGATTTAAATGAATCTTCTGTTGAATAATAGTTTAAGCTGAGAGCTATGTTTTTAAAATAGCAAAAAAGTATTACAAAACCCGGAATGCACTGAAAAAAATAGCCTAAATTTTGTTTTCTTTTTTGTGCAAAAATTTTTCTCAGTGTAAAATATAAAAATAAGTTTTCTGGGTTAAGGGGACCTTCTGGTCTAGAGCACGAAAATTTAGGGTATTTTCATGATTTTTTTTTGGTATTAAGCCAAATAAAAAACGATTTTCTAAGTATGCAGGCTTATTATATTCTTTATTGACAAAAAATAAAAAATGTTGTTGTAATTTTTTTTTTTTTTTTGGTATTTTAAAAATGGCGTTGAAGTGGACCCTCTTTGAAAAAGTACCTCCGTGGTGTGAAAGATTTTGGCAGTTCTGGTAATCGAAAAAAAAAAAAAAAAAATATGTTATTAATCAAATGAATGCGGCTATGGCAGGAACTAGAAAAAAAAATTTTTTTTTAAATTGACAAAATGGCGCAATTTTTTATTTCAACCATCAAAAACTCCCCTTTTTTTGACCATTTTTTTGATGAAAAAATATGAAGTTCTTGAAATAAAAATTCGATTCTAGTTCGGGCCATAGCCATTGATGTTATGAATAACATATAAAAATTCCAGACAAATCGGTTCGATGGTTTTTTTGTTTTCATTCACACCAGGTCAAAAAAAAGTAGTTTTGAGATAAACGCGTTCAAAGTTGCTTTGATCAAGCGCGCTGCCTGCTGTCTCCACCTTCTAAAAAGGCTGTAGCAAAACAAATATTGTCAATATCTTCATGAAACTTTGCCAGCATATTCTTAAAAGTCTATTCTTCCGAAATATATAAAAAAAAAAAAATCAATTTTCAAAAAATTCTAGACCAGAAGGTCCCCTTAATCGTTAATTGAATATTAATTATTTAACACAGCTATAATTTAAAACTTGTTGATATTTTAGAAAATTTTAGAAAATTCTCATAAACCTATAATAATAGGTACTTGGAATATTTAATAATTTTTCGACAGCGCTTATTGTTACATATGTTAATGAATGTGGAATCCTTTGGAACACACAAATATTCCAATTATTATAATTTTCTCTCGTATCCGTTTACTCACCGCAATTTATTTGCTTTTCCAATTTTCTTCAATTTATTCGAAAACATATAATCAAATTTATCAATTATATGAACAAGAATGGATATTTCCATTGACATCTTGACGTCTGTCTGCTGAAAGTCTGAATGTAGTCGTTAACGATTTCTGAGTTAATTTGTGTGAAAATCGTTTCGATTCTGAATGCATTTGTTGGAAAGCAAGGATCATGTTCGCTGCTTGTTAATGTCCCTCAATTTGAATATTTTAAATTATTTAATCGTGCTGTGCACTGCTTTGATTGCTGCTAAATTCGAACGGTGTACGTTGGTGTTTTGAAGAGCCTTGTAACATTTCAAATGCAAATATTGCTACTGCTGAGACATGCAAAAAACAAAACAAAAAGTCATGCATAAGAATACCAAGTTCTGTATTTAACATGGACTTTTTTTGTTTAACGGTTTTGCACGATTTTGTTCAATTAAAAAAGAAAGCTTCACCATTGATGTTTTAAAGAAATCTTTAAAAAAAAAAAATTTTATCATAGGCAGGAAATTAAAATATTTAACTGGTAGCGAGATATAGGCATAAGTAAGTGCGCAACTTAATTCTCGGCTACACTTTTCGTAATCGATTTGAAAATGCCATATAGCCAATTTAGCGAAACCAAATAATGGGAGTACTTATTAAAAAAAAACTGCTTTACATTTTACGTCTTGCACTGTGCAATGAAAAACTTTGTACTTTCTGTGCTATCCACCACCGACCAGAATGACCTAACTTAGCTTACACCAAGCTGTTGATACACAACACTAGTTTACAAGTATTTATTTTTTTAATTTCTCAGTAGATCTCAATTCACTTTTTCCATGGACTTTATCCTTTTAATCACGAAAAAATATCTAAAAAAAAAAGTCTTTATGGAAGCGTTCCCTTTTCATATAAATTTTTGCGAAAAAATGTTTTTTTTTTCAAGGGGACATTGCAGCTTTTCGAAGAGAGCTCGACAATGCATCATTCAATTGAAGCAAATTATCCTTCAAACTGAAGAGAATTAATCCCTATAACACTTTTTGTTTTATATATAATTTGAGAATCTGTCAAGAAAATAAAATTCTATACACCTTTAAACCTAAAAAAAAATTAATATCTTTAAAGAAAATTCATTATAATTTATTTATTTTTTTATTTTTCATCAGCCTCTTAAAAATCGTTCGGGACCAGATAATTTTTTTTTTTGGAATTTTTCATTTAAGGTTGGTTTTTTACTTAACAAAATAATATATTATTATTTAAAATCCATGGATAAATGGCAAAGTTAAAATTGTATAAGTGAGGGGCTAAAGCAATGTAAGCAATGGAAATTGCACACTTCAGCCTTGCCATAAGAATATTTGCATACTTTGAAGGTTAAATATACATATATAATCATATGCCTGATATTAGGGCATCCAAAAATATAGGTATTTAAATAAAGCCCTAAAAGTATGCACGGTCAATATTGAAGAAAAAGAAATGAGCAGGGCTCGGATTGTGTTGACTTTTATAAATTTAAAGCATACTTTATGGAGTAAAAATTTTGTTCAATTCTCATAAAGTGAGGATTCAAATCGATTTTTAACTTCAATATGATTATTTTTTGAATTTCGAAAGCCGGTTTGAAAATCAGCTTCGCTAAAATTATTCACAGAATGTTGGTAGGAAAATTTTTTTTGCCCCATAAAGTATGCTTTAAATTTATAAAAATCAACAAAATCCGAGGCCTGTAAATGAGTTTATAAGTACCTACAATTTGCCTGTGGAACTTGGTTCCAGCTTTAACATGATCCCCAAAAATTCCATGATACCCTTCTGAAGGTGTGTATAAATTGGCGTATTTTCAAAGAACACAACGTACTTCCAGCATCGGAAACATCTCAAAATATTTACATGTATACTTTAGGGCTCAATTTAAATAATAAATAAAAAATATTTCTTAAATATTTTTTTCGTGTTTAGAAGGCCAAAGTCCAACAGAAAAATGCATTGACTTCTCCTCAGAAAAAAAAAAAAAAAACAAATTGCTGTAAACTAGTGTAATAAATAGCACACACACACACACACACACACACACACAACACATATGCACAGTACATTTATGTAATCGAGTTCTTTCAAGAGATCTCAATCGTAATTTATATAATTAAATAAATTATAACCTTTTCAAAGGAATACTATTTTCATATCAATTTATGCTTTACTTGAAGAGAAAAATTCTATAAATGCTTCAAACTCTTGACTGAAGAATAAGAGTACAATTTATGAGATTAAAATGGCCGAACGTTCTGAATACCGAACAAAATTGGGAACCGAAGAGCTTTTTAGAAGGCAAAAGTTTTGTTGGTTCATTTTGGGACATCAACCCAGTTGGCAGCGTATATCGAATTCATGGCTCTACGTGATCTATTCGATAGTTGTGAACATTTTCGTGCAAATCTTTAATCCGATCCATTTGATAACGGGACTGATCGTTCTCAATTCAACGGAAGCAGTTTATCGTAATTTAAGCATTAGCCTGAGCGGTATATTGTGCACCCTGAAGGTCTATATTATCTGGTGGAATATGAAATCGACGAAAGAAATCGAAAGTTTGATCGGCCAATTGGACGAACGTATCGAAGAGCCGGAGGATATTGAATACATGAAAAATTCCATTCATCGTCGTGTGAAACGTTTGGGAAATTTCTTCGCTTTCCTATTGGTTGGCATTGCAATTGCATTCGAAATGCGGGCTTTAATCACGGGCATTATGGGGCATTTTACAATTTTGGTGCCATCGTATTTCCCCTTCGATCCTGCGGCATCCGTATTAAACTATACGATGGCTCATATTTACGAGGTCATTTCGAGTATGACGCACATTCTGCAAGAGTACATAAACAATACCTATGGATCAATGTGTCTTTTGATAATGTCCGGACATGTTCGTTTGTTGGGAAGACGGGTCTCGCTTATCGGCCATGATGTCTCAAAGTCATTGGCTGAAAATAATCAAAAATTAATCGAGTGCATTAAGGATCACATATTGCTGATGAGGTTCGATTTATTTGTCTTTTGGGATGGGCATTATCGCTTTAATTTTCAGATTTCATCGTAAATTGTTGGACGTGATTTCGTATTCGCTTTTCTTTCAAGTGATTTTTACGGCTATCAATATTTCAGTTAGCAGTTTTTACATCGCCTACTTCGTTGAGGATCTGTTCAATTTAATATTCCAATTAGCGATGCTCGTTTATATTCCGTTTGAATTATTTCCGCCGTGCTATTATTCTTCGTATGTGGAAAATGAATTCGGTGGTCTGACAATGCAGTTATACGTTTGCAATTGGAAGGATCAGAGCAAGGAGTTTAAAAAGAATCTTCAGATTTTTATGCAACAGACCATTCAACCGATTCGAGTCGTTGCGGGAGGAATGATCGTCTTGAATTTGCCTCTATTTTTTGGCTGCTGTAAAATGGCTTATTCCATGTTCACCGTCTTTTCACGACTCAAATGAAGAGAGTTCGGACGAAAATAAAAAAACCGAGATGCTCGGGGAGCATTTTTGCCTAACTAAGTCACCTCAAAATGGAAGGTTAACGATTTTTAATCAACTCCGTTCTGATTTTATAGAAGAACGAAATGTTCTCTTAAAAATCGTTCGGAAACAAATAATTTTTGTATTTTTTTTTATTTAAGGTTGGTTCTTTACTAAACAAAATGATATATTATTTTTTAAAATCCATGGATATATGGCAAAGTTAAAATTGTATAAGTGAGGGGCTAAAGCAATGTAAGCAATGGAAATTGCACACTTCAGCCTTGCCATAAGAATATTTGCATACTTTGAAGGTTAAATATATATAAATAATTATTAGGGTGTCCCAAAAAAAAAAAATCTATTTAATATAGATTAGCTATCATATAGCATGTTTCCACATAGTGCATTAACTATATGCATTAAAGTTAACGCATATAGTTAATCACTGTCGTTTCCACTTGCGGACTGTGCATTAACTAATCAGCTGATTTCGTCGGAAGCTGCTGTAAAAAAAGTGAAAAATATCCCCTTTCTTATATTTTGCTAGATATAAACGATATATGTTTATTTTACAATCTTCATTTGATTTCAATGTGTGAAAAAGCTTAAATAAATTTACTTACGCCTTGGACTTTCCATTTTCAATTTGATTTTTATTTCAGCGGTTCTTTTAATTTGACAGAACGGTTGTTATTTTACGTACTTTTCTATGCAGGGGTGCAATTTTTGGTAACATTTGCAAGCAAGTCCAAATGCAACCATGCTGTTTTATCTGCATTAAATTTTAATGCATGCATTATTGAAGTGATTAACTTGACATTTTTGTATGGGTAATCATATTTTTAATCATGCGTTAACGAGTTAATGCAGGTAATTGAGTTAATGCACTATGTGGAAACATGCTAATATACGCAGGGCTCGGATTTTGATGATTTTTATACATTTAAAACATACTTTATGGAGTAAAAATTTTCCTTTCCAACATTTTGCCAATAAGTTTAGCGAGCTTCGAACTTCAAACCGCTTTTTTTGAACAAAATTGTTACTCCATAAAGTATACTTTAAATTTATAAAAGTCAACATAATCCGATGCCTGCAAATAGGCAATGAAAATTTCAAATTTACGCCTGGAAGTATGCAACGTTTTTTTAATAATGTTTTTGAAAACATAACGGGACATAGCTTTGGAACAATTAGAGTAAAATACTTATTTCCTTTAACAAATCAAAAAGGAATTCGTATTATTGGAAATTGCTTCATTACTTTAAACCATATTCATATAAAATTTAGAAATTATGAGCCCTCCTTTTTGTGACGCCTAATTTTGTTCATAAAATTGCTATTAGAGATGCCTAAATAGCCTATAAAGTTAGTATATTTTGCAATTTTTGTAAGTGAGAACAAAAATTTTCGACAGACAAGTACCCAAAAATTCTCGAAAAACGTTGCTAATAGAAAAGAAAGAAAATCCGCTTAGCGCAACCTCTAAAACTTTTACGAAAAATCTGAAAAAATTCTCAAAAATACTTTGACCCATAAGCTTTCGAAAAAGCCAAGTTCAAAAAAAAATTTTTTTTGGGCCACCCTAATAGTTATATGACTTATATTAGGGCAACCAAAAATATATTTCAATTAAGCCCTAAAAGTATGCACGGTCAATATTGAAGAAAAATAAACGAGTTTATAAGTACCTACAATTTGCCTGTGGAACTTGGTTCCAGCTTTAACATGATCCCCAAAAATTCCATTATACCCTTCTGAAGGTGTGTATAAATTCGCTTATTTTCAAAGAACACAACGTACTTCCAGCATCGGAAACATCTCAAAATATTGTCATGTATACTTTAGGGCTCAATTTAAATAATTCTGGTTGCCCTGTATAATATAAATAAAAAGAATTTTTTCGTGTTTAGAAGGCCACAGAGCACGCAGCTAAGTATTGAATATTAACAGAAAAATATCATCACTACATCGTTTCCAAAATTTTGACATCTTTTTCAAAATTTTTAATATCGTTTGACATTAAATTTCTTCAGATATTCAATTGTTAATTAACAGTATTGGCTAATATGTGTCATATTAACAAAAGTTTTTATAGAAGAGAAAAATCTATTGATAACTTAAGCCTTTGATTTTTTTTTTTTTTTAGCTCGAAATCATGTATGACTCCTTTTGGAACTTGAGCCACGGGACGCCCAATTTTTAAACAACTGCTCATTCGTTGATGCCATCCTTTTCTAATAGTCCTTTGCGATAATATACTTAGAAGTTTCGTCGTCTTCAAGTTTTCGGTTTAAGGTTCATTTATTTACGACTCATTTCGGACTCATTTGCTGAGACACAATTTTTCTGAATATTTCGAAGTAATTTCGAAGGATCAAAAAATGTGAACACGTCGAAATCCTTGACTGGATTATGATGAATTTAATTTCGTAGAAAAGAAAATTAGTCCCCAAAACAAATTAAAACAAGATTTAAAAAAAAAAACATAAAACTCCGCATACGACTCTGCCTCTATCTCCTTTCTCCCCCACTTTGACTCGCGCAATCCGAGGGAAAAAATCCCTCCCCATACTCCGCAAAGCAATTACAAATAATACAGCATTTTGTTGTTTTTTTTTTTTTTTTTTAATATCAACATAATCCCAAGCAAAATAAGTGAATTTTAATTTGTAAAATGTGCGCGCCTCAGCAAACATAAAATGAATACGTAATGAGTAATTAATTCACTTTTATATTCACTAAGCGCAAATCATTGAAGTTTTTTTCTGTGTTTTTTTTTTGTTGTTTCTTTTTAATGTTTTTTTTTTTGTCGTTTGCCAGCAGGAAAGAGAGAAACCACAGAATTTGCGATCTCCCCATTGGTCCCCAATCGAAACACGACAGTCATCGTTCGGAAGGACCTTTTTATGGCACCAGCGTGGCAAGGGGAAAATTTCGTTTTTATTGCCAACTTGTCGTCGGGGTCACAGTGCGAAGACGGCTTTAAATGTCGTGCCTGAATTTCCCTTGGGACGTAACATAACATTAGCATAAGCAATATGAATACATTTACAATTTAAGGAGGCACACTTACTCCAATAGTTACCCTTTAGCAAGCAGCGGGTAAATTTTCGTAATAGAACTAGTACCTTAACTAGAACTATCAGAACTAGTACCATATTTTAATGGTTTTTTGTTTAAAAAATTGCTTTTTCTTTTAAATTTAATCTAGGCATTAAGGGTCGCAGTCTTCAACTCAGTTTTAGAATTTTTGAAAGTTTCAATTGTCGAATACATTCTTTGAGTCTTCATGCCAGTTTAACTCAATCAAATACTTTTGTGATACGAATTTAGAGCTCGCCATTCGCACATTTCATCTAAATACTAGAAGTGTGATTTTTTTAAATTTTCTTAATTGAGTTTTTGGGATCGCTACATCAGGCCAAAGTTTGAGATAAGTATAAACTTAAAATAAAAAAAAGCGTGCCTAAAAATATGCTATGAAATTTATTTTATTTATTTAAAGGGTCTGGCGGGTTGCGGCATCATGAAAGGAATTTTTAAATTTTGTTGATTTTTCGATAGGTGCCATCTAAAAACACTTTTTAGATTTTTATTATGAACGGTCCTTGAAATATCCTTGAAAATCCTTTTTTTAATAAGCCTTTTTTCAAAATATTATATCTCAAAAACTAATTAAGATAAGAAGATGAAACAAACGTTGGCCAATTGCTAATATAATAGGAAATTTAAAAAATTTTTTTTTTAATTTTTACACTGAGAAAAATTTTTCCAAAAAACTAAAAAGACAATTTTAACATTTTTTTTCAGTGTATTCCCAGTTTGACGCCACTCTACAAATTTTTTTTAAAAATACCTCTAAGTATTTTCTTTCATTTAAAAAAAAAGTTTCATTCAAATTAAATGGCGCAATAGTGAGATATTCAAAAAATTACAAGTCCACATAGATGCTCTAGTACTAATATCCAGTACAAATGTGCGAAAATGATAAAAAAAACACATACTCATACGGCATGTTTTTAAAAATTTAATATCTCCAGAAATAATTTAGATAAAAGATGAAACAAACGGTGACTTATTGCTAATAAACCAAGGTATTCTTTAAAAACATTCAAAAGGTTTTACAAAAACTGAAATACACTCAAAAAAATTGTTTTCTTTTTTGTGCAAAAATTTTTCTCAGTGTAAAATTTTAAAATAAATTTTCTATATTCCTTGTTTTATTAACAATAAGTCACCGTTTGTTTCATCGTTTTAATCTTGATTATTTCTTGAGATATTGAATTTTGTGCACACATATGCACATACAAATACACTATCGCTTACATATACACATACACATATCCATACACATTCAGATGCACAAAGACTGAAATAAACACATACATATAGACTTACATATGCACATTCACGTCTAAATACACATACACATACATTCATAAATACGAACGAAAATATATTCAAATGAGAAGGAAATCACTTTCTCAATTCCAAATCGTCTTTCGGTTCTGACTGAATTTTGCGGCTAAACTTTTGGCTCAATTTACCAGACACGAAACACTCAAAGCAAAGCAAAGCCAAGCAGCAATCCGATCCAGTCACCCTCTGGCTCTACCCCCCGACGTTCTGCTCAACCAGTTGAAAAGTAACAGAAAAGTAATTACCAAAGGATTTACATTTATTTAACCACTTCAGTGTGTTAAATGTTACATTGTGTGTTGTGAGAGCGAGAACGAGAATGAGAATGAGAAAGAGAAAGAGCAAGAGAGACAGAGAGAGATAGAGAGGGAGCAGAAAAATCAAAACTAACTTAAGAGGCGACAGTAAAAAAGCACAAAACCCTTACATACCCTGGAAGTATGCTACATTTTACATTTATTTCCTTATGTCTGCATTTTTGTGTGTTATACGTGTGTGTGTTTGTGTGTGTTGTTTGTGTGTGTGTGCGTGTGTGTGTGTTTGAAGAGCAATACGCTGCCAAGTAGTAAACCATATAAAGAGCATCGAAACGGAAGACGGAAAGCGGAAAAAGGAAAAGTTTAAAATGGCTTCAAAGTAGCAAACACAATATGGTAGAATCTCTCTCATCTACATTTTGTTATTCCCATTCAGCTCGAATCCAGTGCCGCCACAGCCACCGTTCCCTTCATCAGCCACCGCCATCGCCACCGCCATCGCCACCGCCACCAACAGACAACCGAAGGGAACACACAGTTTGTCTTTCACCGGATTCGTATGGTTTACAAAACTTCTCGCCTTCAAACGTGATTTGGAAAAATTTCAGTACAAAAAAAATAAAAAAATTAAAATATAAAAATTAAAAAAAAAAATTAAAAAAAATAAATAAAAAAAATAAGAAAAAAGAAGATAAGAAACGAAGAGGGAAAGCAAAATTCTTGGCAAACCTTGCGACCGTCACAGTCATTCCATTCCTTTCCTTTCCACACCATAGCCCTCCCTATGCGATTCCATTTCAACTTTCATTGCAGCGAAATAAAACGATAGCCTTTGGCGTTTTGCTTTCGTTTTTGCTGTCCTTTTTTTCTGTTTTTTTTTGCTTTTTCTTTTCTATTCTCGACTTTCTTCTTCTTTTCTATTTTAATTTTAAGTTTTTCTCGCACAAGTACGTCAGCAACTTTTGGCAGCTGAGTTTTGTATTTGTTTTTGTTTTTGTTTTGTTCTTTATATTTATTTTTTTTTTTTGTCTAATAAAAGAAAATGGAAAAAAGATGAGGCGAAAAGAAGAAGCCAGAAAAAGGCGAAATATCCTTCATATTTTCTACTTTTTTCCGTGAGTTACTCGTGTTCCTTTTTCTTTTTTTCTTTCAATTTTTTTTTTTTTTTTTTTTGTTTTCTTTTGGCAGTGGTTTTAAGAATTTTATATGACTTAACGCACATACTTTCGATAAAGCTATTTATGTTGCTCTTCGTTTGATGCGCTTTTCAGTCTTGTTGTTGTTGTTTATTTTGTTGGTGG
The DNA here is from genome assembly GCA_020466095.1 of Chlorops oryzae. NCBI lineage: Eukaryota > Metazoa > Arthropoda > Insecta > Diptera > Chloropidae > Chlorops > Chlorops oryzae. The sequence continues at coordinate 9,524,549 of CM035806.1, read as the reverse complement.
TAATGGAGGAAGATTGCCAGACAGCGTGCTCTTGTTATTGCAAGAGTTATTTCATTGGAATGTACATTTGAATTTAATAATTTCCGCGAGGTATTTTCCCAAAGAATTCCTTAGCAAAGTCACACAGCGACACACACGCACACACACACACACATTGTCATCTTTTGCAACCGTTAATGATTTCATACAAGCTGTTCGTTTAAGAAAATCCCTCTTCTACAAGAAGTTTTGGGCGGAAACTCAAGTATTTTTGTTGTCTATGAAAAGAGATTTCCTCCAAGTAAAGAAGTCACCGAGATATGTATGTATACCGCCTGAATTTTCAACCTGGACTTGGGAGTGAAACGCCTTCAGATTTCTTGGAACACTGATTACTAGAGCTCGGATTTTGAATATTTTGAATTTTTTGGAATTTTTTTGCATTTAAATGTGCTTTTTTGAATATTTTATTCACTGAAGTAGGCTTTTTCCTTGTTAATTTGACAATTCAACAATTTTAATAGGCATACCAAATCGAACTAATTTGGAATTTTTGACTGTGAATTTTTTGAATAATTAAATTTTTTGCATTTTTGTTTCAATTTTTTTGCATTTTTTTTTTTTTTAATTTTTTTGAATATTTTAGATTTAGATTTTTCTGTAGGGTTAAGCAATTTTTTATTCTTCTTTGTTGTTTGTTACACAAAATCACATGATATGACTAAACGGAAAAATCATATTGATGCATACCAATCAAAGGTATACCCGAGAAGTATGCAACATTTTTTTTAACTTGCCATTTTTAAGGATGTTGCAGGCGCCTGAGCGTATTGAAACCGAGCATACTTAATCCTGCTATAAAACTCTATTTTCGAGAATTTTAATTAAGATAGTAGCATACCTCGAACAACAAAAAAAAAATTGTCATGGAAAAATATCCTTCCACGGGAGCATGTATTGGTTTTGAGCAAAATTACCTGAAAAATATTTTTGTAATATTTTCTGAGTAATTTTCTATATATATGATATGATATTTTTTTTTAAATGTTCTCTAAAAAACCCCCTTTTTCAAGGATATTCAAGGACTATATGGGGGATCGAGAGCGAAAACTTCCCGAAAATTAAATGTTTTCCATTTACCTAAATACCAAAACAACTAAAGATGAAATCGGCTTCCGGGGCAGAATCACTATGCTTATAGTGATATACCCTTTAATTTTGATATACTAACTGTCATTATAGCGAGTCTTGACTGTATGCGAAAGGCGTTCCATCAAATCCAAACAATGTGAATCATTGCTGATTTCTTAAAATATTTACTTTCTCTAAATAGAAAGTAATCAATCCAAATTTTATTTACCAACCATCAAAATATCAACACAAATATATTTACATATTTATGCATCGACATGCATACATATTTCGGAGCTTATCACCCAAATTACTGCGACAGAATTATACTAAATAGCTGTCAATGATCGAACAAACAATCACACACTAAACACTTTAACATAATCGACCTTCATATCTCCGGCTAAAAGCCATTGATCTACACGATTTTTGACATTCTTCCAGAAATCTTTATGCGCCTTCGGTGATGTATTCTGCCATGGCTTCGGCGTATGCCAAGCAAACGAATCATCGAAATCCCGATGACCGGCGACACCATAGCCAATGGTTATATAAAACTCCTGATCGAAAGGTGCTAGCTTCGTTCCTCTTGCAAGTAGCGAATGATTCGGAAGGCTCGGCGGTTCCGATGCATCACAGAGTGCATTCTTAGCATCATCCATTGGAATTCGGCAATATTCCTTGCCATCAACGGCCAGAAGAATTCCGTTTTCTTTCCACGTTAGCGTGTACACGTGAAAATCGTCGCCCCAGTTGGAACTTGCATCATCATCGCTATCCGTTGGCTTCTTACACATATGCTTGAATCGCCATTTTTCCTCAGCATTCATAATAACGCCGCCATACAGATCAATCGAGTTATCATTACTTATGCTAAATGCTATACGCATTTGTCCCGACTGATAGTCATCCTTGCCGTATTTGTGCTCCACCGGCTGTAGCCACAATTGCGGATACACCCAATCGGCTTTGGGTAATTTCGCACGAATCTCGACACGTCCGTATTTGAACGAGAACAGTCCCTTCGTATTGAACTGCGACGAAATGAGCGGCGGTAAATGTTGATTCCGCAGGCCATTCTTGAATACGCAATCCTCGGTCTCAATTTGTCCGGTGCATGTTGAACCCAAATTAAGTTCACGTCTCAAGTCCCCATTTAAATTAATAAAATGACGAGCCGTTGGCTTCGGTTTGATTTTAACAATGCCACCGCTAACATCTAAAACATCGGATTCTTCCTCCAAATATATACAGAATTCATAGTCCGGTTCCGAAGCGAAACGCCGTTCCATTTTCCATTTTTTACCATCCAAATGATAACCGTTGAAATCATCTTCAAAGATCAATTGACCGGAACATTTCGTAGGCATACCGCCGTTAATGGTCGTCGGTGTTGCTATGCATCCAGTTTTATTGTCTGAACCAAGCGGCGGGACTGGCGTTGTGCCACCACCCATTGGACCAGAAGCATATTCTTTCACAACAAAAGCCCCATCATCCTCACGATAACCAAGTCCATTATATATAACATAGGTCCAATAATAGAGCGTGTCACCGATTTTCAACTGGCTAATACGATCTTTGAAAGTCCAACGTCCGTTTTTCGCCTTCACAACATCACGAGCCCATGTCCCGGCCTCGAGTCCATCCATTTCCTCATTCAATTTACCATGGAAAGCAAAAAGTGTTATGCCCTCTTCGTCGGGTATCGATACTTCGAAGCCTTTCGGATGGAAAACTTCGATCTTTGCTGTTGGCACTTGATAGCCATCGACGTTGGCGATCGAGATCGCAACTAAAATTAGAATGAATGCGCACTTAAATGCGCTCCGGAACAAGTTTGAGCCCATGACGAAATGGCGTTCTGATCCGGCTGGCTTCAATTTCAATACTGACCCCGAGCGAAAGTATTAAGTGAAATATACGCTCAAGATCGTGTGTCGGAGAGAGCATCGTCTCAATTAAACTCACAATAGAATCGCATTCATTGATGATGTCTTGAGCTTATCTCATCTGGTGCAGGTTGCTCAGAGACCGGTTTTTTTTTTCTCTCCTCTCTCGCTCTCTATAGTTTGGATCTGGTTCCGCATCAAAAATCCTATCATTGCAACTTTGCTCAACGGTCATGCCGATCAAATTGACCGCTACGAAATGTAGGTTTTGGTTTTTTACTTAGCGAAAAATAGGCTTGGTTAGGTTGTGTTGACGCCTTCTGATCCAATAAGGAGATGAAGGCAACAGTAAGCAAATAAGGTTGGGTTAGGTTGGGTTAGGTTGGGTTAGGTTGGGTTAGGTTGGGTTAGGTTGGGTTAGGTTGGGTTAGGTTGGGTTGTTAGGTTGGGTTAGGTTGTAGGTTAGGTTAGGTTGGGTTAGTTAGGTTGGTTAGGTTAGGTTAGGTTAGGTTAGGTTAGGTTGGTTAGGTTAGGGTTAGGTTAGGTTAGGTTAGGTTAGGTAAGGCTAGGTAAGGTTAGGTAGAGCTTTGTACGTAAGAATAGGTAAAGTTAGGTAAGGTTATGTTAGATTGGGTAAGGGTAGGCTAGCGTGGCTGCCTCTTCCGGATAAAGGGTGACATACTTAGACGGAATATTGATCAGTTGTGTTACCACGCAGGAAGTTTGTTCACAAAAATATCCACGATCGGTATCTCAACCAATCCAACGCCATGGAGGCCGTCAAGTAATGGGAAAAGCTTTTATGGGCACATACTCATTAGACAATGGATTTTGTTCGTTCAAAGAAAGATGTCCCCGAACAAAGGCACTGCTAAGGACTACTCTTTTATAAAAATGCATACCGTGAACAGCGGTCTTACATTCATGTATTTTTTTTTTTTTTTTTTTTTTTGTATGAACCTTTGGTCTCAATCTTTTACTCTACAATAGATTGCTTTTGAGAACTCGTTCGACTCTTCAATACACTCTTGAAAATTTTGCTCTCTCGATCTCATCGCGGTTTTTTTTTTGGAAATAAAAAACTATTTTGAGACACGATACGGAAAACCCCATTGAAATACTTAAGCTGTTTTTCTAAAACAATTTTATAATAAAGTTGATAAGCTTAATGAATATTGTGTATGGGTTTTCTGATTAGTTTAAGATCTTGATTGCTGACATTTTCATATTCACTCTCATGTTGTCGTATTCAACTGGGAACTGATGACACTTTTACTGTTAATAACCGCCTACATTGCTTGGTTGGAAGAGCTAAGAAGTTGCGTTGGTCATGAAAGGTCAGTCTCGGAGCATCTGCTTTTAAAAGTAACCTAGAGGAGGTCCGACTTTTTTTGTCGTCCCAACGAGAAAAGTTAGTGCTGGATGTATTTGTATTTTATTTTTTAATTTTTATTTTATATTTATTGTTTTTATTTTTTATACTTACTAGTTTTTTTTTACATATTTGTTTATATTTTTTTATATGTATCTACTTGATACCTATTCATATTCGTATTGACTTTTTCCTCATATGTTTAAATGCTGTTATTATACATATCGATGGCATTCTACCCTACTACCCTAAGGTGTACTTTCAATGTTTCGTCTTACAGACCATGGTGTGTCTGTGCTTGGGACCACTCCAGCCGATCGAACTAGTCCCAAATTAAAATTTTATTTACCCCAGTCTATTTAGAGACCTGTAGCTTTATTCTCAAATTCGATTGAATGTACAAAAAAAGGGGGGAAAAAAAAATTCCACCATTATCCGATTGCCCACATTGTGAAGCCGTCGTCGTCGTTTCTTCTAGTCAATTTAAAGCCTTCCGGATGTAAAATTTAAGTGAAATTTCACTTAGAGCAATTCCGTCGAGCATGTACGAACGCGTGTTTTTCCCCGGTACATATTTTTATGACCCAACAAGAGAGCACACCACGTTTAGATGCTCAAAAGGCGTTCTAATGTCTTGTTCCTGGCATCTTTTTTATTCTTCGTTGTTCAGCTTTATTCTTTTCTTTTTTATTTTTGGTTTTTTTTTTGTTTTTTTTTCCTTGAAAATGTTACCCAAGGCGCCCCTTAATGGGGTTGTAAAATTGTGACATTTTTCATGCTTCCCATTTTACGCTTTTTCAACTTGAAATGCGCTGAAAAGGTCCTCGCATCCGCTGTGTGTGTTTGTGTGTTTGTGCGTTTCGAGTGTTTGTCCTGTGCAATTCCTTTCAGTCTTTTTCTTGGCAAAGCCGTAAACGTTTTAAATTTGATTTTTATTTCGACTTGCAAACGAAGGAAAGTTGAATCATTTTTCACATTTCGATGCTCAATCGATGATGGCGACGCTCGCTAAGAGAAACGCTAGAACGGATCTCGATGGATGGCGGGCGAGATATCCTTTCTTCATATCAAGTTTTCATTTTCAGTGATTTTCTTCTACTGCTTCAACGGATTTTCCGCAATGATTTTTTTGTTTTTTTTTTCTTCAGTTTGTTTTTACTCACCATTCCCCTTTCCCTTTGCGCATTTCTTTTAATCTTTTGATATTCTCTTACTTTTATTTTTCTCATTCTTCCTTTGCTCATTTTGCTTTCTTGCCGATATCCTTTTGAAATGACAGAGCTTGGTTGGTGCACACAAAGTCATCGCAAAAAAAAAAAAAAATATATATATAAAAAAAAACTGAGAAAGAAAATCGAACTGAAGAAAATTACTTACGAAGACGCTGAATTGAGCAAAGAAAAAACTAATTCGAAGCCAACTGAGAATTCATGAATTCTATAGAAAAAAAAAAAAAACTCTGCAAAGCGATGAAATCATTCGAAAGCTAACAAATGGAAAGTTATTGAAAAACTGTTTTGTGTATTCTTCGATTGATGTTGATGCAGTGAAAGGAATAGAAAAGCGCAGCCAACGTCTTACGCTTCTTCATTTTCTTGTCCTTCCCCTTCGACTGCGTCGACTTCCTCGACTTCCTCGTCTACGTATAGGACGATTTCCGCTTCTCGTGAATAACTCTTATCGAAGTTTGCGTTCGACTATTGTCTGTTTGATTTGATTGAATGCGATTTTATTGAAAAATCGCTTTGAATGCTGTGATTTCGCATTTAGTTGAAGGATATTTGAAAAATTGAAAACGATATCCTCGGCGAGAAAAATGGTCAGGCCTTGGCCTTTTCAAAGTGCTTCAATGAAAAAAATGGACGGTTGCTCTCTTACTTTCAAACATTATTTAACGACATTGTGCTCATACACGACGTTACGATGGGCCGTGCCAACATGCGCGGTACACAGTCCGTAAGTGACACTTGTTTACAGGATTTTTTTTTTTTTTTTTTTTTTTTTTTTTTTAATAGACCTGAAAACACTTTTTCCTATCGCTTTTTGATTTCTAAACACGAACGATATTATGTGAGCGTTAAAAAAAAAATTTTGAAAAAAATAAGCCTTAAAATATGCAACGAATTTTTTTGTTAAGACTTGAATGTGCAATATTCATTGCTTTCATGGCTGGATTCCCTCACTTATTGAATTAAAACTTTGCCATTTATCGATGGATTTTGTAAAATAATATATTATTTTATTTGGAAAGAAACCAACTTTAAATAAAAAATTTCAAAAAAAAATATATATAATCGCTATCGATCCTTTAGTTGCCGATGAAAGAAAAACTGTGAATTTCCTTGTAAAAATATGTTTGTTTTTTTTTTTGTAAGATTCAAAGGTCCACAGATTCTTATATATTTGACCGATCTTAATGTTATATGATAAAAAATCTTAGAGGCATTTATCTTCTTTAATTTGAGGGTTAATATGTTCAAATCGGCTGATGCATTGTCGAGTTCTCCTCGAAGAGACTAAAATACACTGTTTCAAAATAAAATTTTTTTTTTTTTCATAATAAATATTTTTTTAAAACGCTTCCAAAGATATACATATATAAAAAAAATATTTTAACTGTGCTTGGGGAAAATGGAAAAATTGGGAAAAATACATCGAGATCTCTCGATTAATTCGAAAATAATTATTTTTAACCTAGTGTAAGTAGCGCTTTTCTCATAGACGTATGTGTAACTATGGCATATAATTAACAAGGTGTCAAAAAACCTGTTTTTTAATTTTTTTTTTTTATGATTCCATTAGATCACATATTTAGTATAAACTTTTGTTTTGGAATATTTTTTTTAAGCGATAAAACTCGGGAAATGGGCGTTTCGAATTTCCTCCCATGACACAGTGGGATCGCATAATACATTCGAGTGTAAAAACTATACGGAGTGTTCGCAGAGTAATGAAACTTGGTACATTCTGAAGTTTTCATAAAAAATTGATTTCGTTTGAGCGCACACATTTTGTATAATCATTTTGTTTTGAAATGAATTTATCATATGAAAAATTTTTACCCTAAAAGTATACTCGAAATTTCTTTCTTACTACATTGCAAGATTGTATGAACTTCATTGAAAATTTTTAACATATTTTACTGTACTGAAGACAGCCAAATTTGCTAAAAATTTTTGTGGGCCAAATGGTTTTTGAAAGTTAATATTATGAAAAAATTAACAGTATAAACGATTTCCAAAACAAAGTGTTTTTAACGGGTGGCATGCGTGCTCTGAAAACGCCAAAAAACAAGTTTTTTTTTTGTATGGGGAATCTCGTTTTTCCTTGATAGTTTCCATAATATGGGTCCTTTTTGCTTTTGGTCCAAGTGGATTTTGAAGGGTAATTTGAAGGTCTTTCCGAAATAGGTACTAACTATCAAATCGGGTTTGTTTTAGGGTGTGGCAAACGATTTCCGAATTGAGCATTTCCGAATTTCTACGGTTTTTAAGCTAAACAGACCAAAAACCTTATTGATATATTTAATATTTATATATATATTTTTTTAGAGACTTATCAATAACATGAAAAAACATTAACATAACCCCCGTTAATTAATTACTTTGTATGAAAACGAAACATAAATAAAATAAATTTTCCTGAAAAAGCTACATATATACCCAGCGGGAAATTATCTCCTGCATGACAATGTCATCAGTGATGTCATCGATGACATATAGGTGACATTGTCATGTGTGACACCTTGGAGGACATGTCATCGTGGAGGGATGCTGTTCATGTGCTTGACTCTCATTGGCTACTGGAATTTAAGTAAGGTTTTGGCGTCAGTTCAGCGTAGCATGACGTGGCGTAGTGGATGAGTGCTCGACTCAGAATCCGAAGATCGCGGGTTCGATCCCTGGCTGAGGCGAACAAAAATTGTTAAAAATAGATTTTTAAAATTGCGAAATATCCAAAAGGAGAAAAGAGCAACGTGCTGCTCTCAAATGCTTTTTTCGCCATCGCACCCCCTAGCATGACTTTGTCACCGCTGAAGTTATGTCAGCTCCTGTGATGACAATGTCCGGCTAGCTGTCACCACCTCCCGTTTCGGATCCCGTACGATGACAATGTCACGAGTGATGGCCTGTCTCATTTGTGTAGAAATGTCACTAAAAGTGTCTTACAATTTGTCAGGGGTGCCGGCTCCGATGTCACGCTGACATCTTAGGTGATGTCATGCGAACTTTTCCTGCTGGGATAGCTCGATATTTTCTAATACATATGGAAAATAAATTTTTTTTTTTTTTTCAACTTGAAGACTGAAGATTTTTCTTTAAAAAAAATGAGATTTTAGATTTGTCGGACGATTTTGAAAAATTGAAAAAAAATGACACCTTGCTACATATAATGCCAAAAATAATGCATAAAATGAAATGATTTTTTTCTTTCAGTATGGAAGACCATGCAAGAACGTTATTTTTGGTCACACAATAGCCTTCTTACTATACTGCTTGATGGACATGAAATCATAATCCCTATGCGGGGCAGAGGTAAAAGTTTTCTTTCGGGAGCAGAAAATTCCTCCAGTTACGGATATAAGACTAAGGAGTCGTAGGATGATAATTTTACAGGTGAGATATATCTTTGGCTTTATTATAATACCCAAAAGAATTCGAAATCCTTTCAAGTTGATATCTTTTTCCTTGTCTATTCATGTTGTTCGTCAGCTTAAACCGTTCGTTTATCTCCCTGAAATCCGACATATACCGATTTTAAACCATTTATGGTCATTAGCAAGGACTAGAATGTTTTGTATGATTTTAGTTGTTTTCAAGGGCACTAGATTAGGTTAGTATGGCTGCCACCATTGAGGGTGATTGATCTAGGCCCCACAAGGGCGCGTTGTGTTACCTCGAATAATTGGAAAATAAAGAAAAACAGAAATAACGACACGACCTCAGCTGGGAGTTGAATCCAGAGAATCTCGCTTCTCAATCAACTACGACGTCTTCAAGGCCACTAAATGTAATGAAAAATAAATGAATTGAATACGTTCTCTTAACTCTTACAGCAATTACGACCTATTTTTAAGCAACTGAGTAAAAACAAATAAATATACCTCCTTCTTAAATCTCCGGACTGTCCACACTCTCCATTATTTCCTTTTTTTTTTTTTTTTTTTGATCTTAGAAAACTGCTTTTCGAATTTATTACATCCACAACCCACTCTTGGGAGCAACACTTCAACATAGCCCCACTCGACGGTCAATGTTGTTTTTTTTTTTCGTCGAATTTTCATTCCAAAAGCCCCTTCACTTAGCTCACTTTTACGCTCACTGAAAGCGCCAAGCGGTTATCCTTCAAAGACTTAAATTCCAACGCTGAAGCTCAACTGGTGTTCACTTTAACTGCTCTCGTAAATTAAATCGGATTATCTAGTGAATAAAACGCGCCACTTGTGGAGAGCACACAACATAATATGGGATTAAAGGCTTACAAAAACATGCAAAGACAAAAAAAAAAAAGAATAGAAGCCAAAAAAAAAAATAAATAAAAATTAAAAAGAAATTACTGAAAAACAAACTCAAACTAAACGCCATTCAACCTATCCAGCTCTACTCCCCTCAAGCACACAAGCACAAACACACAGACATACACTCACACAGAGGAATACAGAGGCACACAAGGACCCTTTGAAAGTGCAGTACGAACGGTTGGAGTTTTCCACGCAATATTGTCATAATTATGGAAATATTTGCACGCCACTCATGCAACTACGCAGCTACAATTCCGAATACAACTACAACTACAACTGCTTGCACCAGTGCGAGGACAATAGGCAAAGGGGGAATCTAAAATGTAAAGCGGAGAATGTAAAATGGTGCCTGTACATTGTTCCTACTTTTGCCAGTTTTAACCTTTGCTTTCAACATTTTCTGCTTGTAATTTTAATTAAAAAATTATGAACATCATTTACACTCAGGCAGGGCGGCAGGTCGGCAGGGCGGCAGGGCGGCAGGGCGGCAGGGCGGCATTTCGGTAATGTCAAAGTGTGTCCGCCTCTTTATTTGCCTTTGTCCGAATATCTTTACGTTGTACTGTTGTACATGTACGCACACGCACGCGGTTACATACATACCCTGCAGGAAATGTCAATAGTGAATCTATACGCTTTCTCTACTGACTGGGTCAACAGTACTACTGACCAGCTATACCCGTCGCAATGCTTTGCGTTATTGACATTTAACATTGAGTTGTCATTGAATGTCAACAGTAGACCGAAAAACTATTGACGTCGGTACTATTATGTAGACAAAAGGAGTACTCTTTCGCTTTATAAGGAGACATGTTGTTGACATGGTCAATAAAGATGAACTATAACTCTTGAAAGTACAGTTTCTCTAATGACACTGCCTATAAATACTGTTGACGTTGGAACTAGTTCTGTTGTCTATATTGACGTCAATATAGACATGAGGCCATATGGCGACAGGCTTCCTGCAGGGTTTATATAGATACACCTGCCTTGCTTGCGGCCCTATTTGCTTTTGTTGTTGTTTGTGTTTTTTTTCTGAAGTTTATCTTTTTTTTTTTTATTTATTCCTTTTTTCCTCATACTCAAGCTTAATGTTTTGTGTGAGAGTCCTTTTTACTTGCTCGCTTCCCATTTACTCATTAAAATGGCCGCGAGTTTTTCTTGCTCGTTGAAAGTTGTTTTAATTTTTGCTTTATTTATGTGTTGCTTTTGTTTTTTTTTTTGTTTCTGTTTGTTTTGTTTTTGTTTTTGTTTTTGTTGTTGTTACTGTTTTTTGTTGTTGTTACTGTTTTTGTTGCTGGTATTTCTGTTCGCTTTATGATTTCCGTTTGCTTGCACCTCATCGCTTCCGGTTTCATAATGGCATTTCATTTCATTTATTTTGTTTTGTTTATTTTTTTGTTTTCATTGTTTTCTCTTTTTTTCCATTTTCTGTTTCGTTTTCCTTTCGCTTTTCTGTAATTTTCCCTTTTTGGTTTTTTATCCTTTATATTTTTCTTTATTTTTTTATTTTTTTTGTCGTTTGTGTTAAGAAGACCTTTTTTAAAAACATTCCGCGGCCATTAATGATGACTCCAATTATGAAAAAGTCTGCTCGGCAAATGTAAATTAAGCGTTGTTTTTTCTGCTATTTTTTTTTTTTTTTTGATGAGATTAAAAGGATAAAGGATAAGGAGAGAAAGAGAAAAAAAGGATGCCATGAGCGATGATTTATTTGTAATTCCCATAAAAAAAAATTTAAAAAAATGATATATAAAGAAGAAGATTATACAGAAGAAAAAAAAAATAATTCTTTTTACAACATAGCACAGAAAATAAAATACACATACTTAAAGTGATATCCGATTATAGTTAAGAACTTCAGAGCTTTTCGCTTGGGGAGAACGAATTTTTATATAGAAGAAATATTTCATTAATTTCCGTTTATCCTTTTTAAATATTTTAAACTTTTTAAATGCCCCATCAGAATTAGACAAAGGTTCACGCTGAGATATCCTAATTTTTTTTTTTCTTTATTTTTTTGGCGAAAAAGCCTTGCCCATTTTGCTGGCGGTCCATGGCAGATTGTTGATAAGCTCAATTTGAGGCGCAATGCAAAATTAATTATAAACTTCGAACCATGGGGAATGTAATACAATCAATGCTTTGCGAAAGCCCCCGTTTAATCACCGTCAGGAAAATTTAGTTTTTCTATAAAAAATTTTGAAAATCGAAATCGATATAATTCGGTAATATGATAATGCCCGAATTTCTGATGGTAGCCATGACACGGCGCACAGTGGTTCAGACTGAGGTTAGGTCGGTCAAAAATCTGTAACTTTTGAACCAATAGAGACACAATCATATAATTTTTTCGCCATTTGAGAGACAAAAGAATATAGAGTAACGGAACGAAATTTTTTTTTTATTTGAGAAGTTAAAAAGTAGTTTAATTTAGCGGTAAACTTTAAAAATTTTATTTTCAAGGGAATTTTCATGTTTTATAAAATATTTTCTGCTCACATTATGTTCTGTTTTATAGTTTAAACTACCGAATTCAAATAAAAATTCGCACTAAATATTTTAATCAGAATATTCTGCATTTATTTTATTGTTTTGGGATACTGATAATTTAAAACTGAAAATCTCTGGTTTTTGGAGCAGGTTTTGAAAATTTTGTATTGGACCATAGTGCTGCAGGTCCTGCTCAAAATGGACTGACCAAAAAAAAAAAAATCCTTATAGGAGATATTTGTGAATTCAAAAGGACCTGAAATTCCAACTTTTGCTCGATTCCCATTGCAATTGTGGTCTATGGAGGCAATTTTCGAAAGCCGACCTTTTGCCAAGCCCACTTTGAAGATTTAAAAAAATTACAATAAAATATATTCAAACACAAAATTTCATCAAAATAACTTGAACAAGTAAAAGGGTGTTATAGTCAGGCGATTATTGTGCAATCAAACTAAAATTTTGAGAATCTTACTTTGAAACTATGTATTCTTAATCAACTAGCATACCACGATTTTGCATATTTGGACATCAACATTGAGAATTTTTGGCCGACCCACTGAAATTCTGAACCACTGTGCGGCGCACAGGAGTAACTTCAGGGGTAATGAACATAATTCAAGCAAACTGAAATTAATTAAAACAAAAAAAAAAAAAAAAATTATCATAATGAGATAAATTTTTTGTAAATCCATTTTGGACATGAGCCAAAATGAGAGGATTCATCTACTCAGGATCCAAGTGATTACAATAGATTGATTTAAAACAGTGCTGCCCAGCGTAATACTCTTTCATATGGACGAGAGGATTGCCGTTTGTTGTTGCTTTGTTTTTGTTTTTCACACACAGTCTCTGTGTAAATGAGCAAATTCAATCAATGAGCAACGGGAACGAGAGAAACAACAGGTCATGCTCTTTTTTTGCGTACACGGTAAAAATGAATATGACTGTGAAGAAAATATTTTAATGGTCTGAAAAAAAAAATATTTTGCCAACTTTAATGCTTTTTTATCCCGGCTGGAAAATTGCCTAAATATTGGCTGTGTGATTGGCTTGGGCCTAGCTAAATCTGCGACAATATAGATAAATCCAGGCTGGGTCTAGACAGACCCTGGACGAACAAATCATGACTCGATCCGGCTTATATATCTTAGCCGTACTTTGGCGATGGGTAGAATCGTCCCTATATTGGCGATGACGTGAATAATCTAGACAGGGCCTATGTAATTTTCTCCAGGTAAAGCTCGGGTAACAAATCTATCCTGGCGTCATCGTGGGCCTAGTTTTTTCCGGCCTCTTTAGTGGCCTTCTTAGGAAAAATCTAGACAGTACCTCGCTAGATTTTACTAGTTATAGCCCGTGTATAGGTGAATTTTTTTTTTTTTTTTTTTTTTTTGAGAGAGTAAATTTTTAGACAAATTTTTTTTTTACAATTCTCACTTAGTTTAAATTCGTGGAAATAAAAATAGTGTACTTTGAGTATTGAATGTCAGTTTTGCGCAGAGGTGATATCGCAACCCGCCATGGGTACGTGAAAATAAATGATTATATAAAACAAAGTGATTGACATATGGTTTCATATTAACATAATGTATCTTCTATTTATTTATTTACATAATTAAAAATTATAAACTATCTGGAAGCCCTGCTTGCGTAGCCTTATGGCTGATCTTCTATTTAACTACTTCCCCAGGTATGTAAATATTATAATTTTTGAATTCGCCAAGTCCTAAAACGAAAAAATCGACCATGGGGATGGATTGGCAGATCTAGATAGATGCTAGACAGAAATTAGCTAGCTAGGCCCATTCCAAACAAAGCATTAACTAATTACCCAAGTGCCTGGCTAGATTCTACTGGGCAGACCCAAGATATAAGCCGGTCGATTGTAGCCAGAGCCCTTGCAATACCTAGTTAACATTTTTAGCCGGGTACCTACATAGTGGTCGTGTTGGGAAGCCCTGATCTAAAGGGTTCAAAAATATTGAGAAGGCCAGAGGGCTAAATTCGCTAGAGGGTAACCCAGCGATAATGAAATGGAGGAAAACTCTACAGAAAGCAGTTCGTTACATGGAGGTTCAATTGCATTTGTTGAATACTCAGAGATGTGAGTGTGATGTTACAAGAGGTGTCCTCTGGTTAACGAAATTTTACACACACAAAAAAAAAAAAGGGATTTTTAAAACGCCACTCCCATTATGTGGGACACAGCTGTATGGCGAAAAATAAATAAATTTAATTAATATGAAAAGAAACCCAGAGTTTGATGACGGCTAAAATTCTTTTAAGATTTGATAATTTAAAAAAAAAAAAAAAAAACAACCAAGAACTTTTAAGTCGCCTTCGTCATGACGAGAACGGAAAGCCGATAAAGCATGGTTCAAAAAAAAAAATTTGCATTCAAACGAACCTTGAGGTCATTTCTTATGATTTTTGTTTGATAAAACGCGGGCAAGAGAAACATACATTTATATAATAAAAAAAAAAAAAAAAAAGAAAATCCAAAATTCACGATACGCTTGGGCTATTTCGTTGTAGACATTTTATGTAGTGTAGAGAGTTAATTCATTGAACGTTGCGAATTCGTTCGAAATATTTTTTTATTCCGCGGGCAGCTCTCGAAGGAAGTGATTCATTAAAAGATTTCAAAAAGGCCAAACCTTAACCTATCGCTGACTTTGACTCTGCTGGAGTCCAACCTTAACCTAGAAATCGACTTGATAGTGTGAAAAATGCTCAAGAATATTTCACTCTTGACGTGCATCGGAATCGTTGTTGCGTTCAATCTATCGCCGATGCCAAATATGATCATGAAGATGCCAAATTCCACAACACCGCAACCATCGCTGAGAAGTTCATATTTTGGATTTACGATCGTCCTGCGTGAGAACAGGTAACAACGCGATCTTAATCTACTTACGAAAAATAGTGTTAATTGAAATTTAAAAAAAAAAAAAAAAATTCCATCCCAGTATCTTAATCGGAGCACCACGTGCCCAGTCAACGCAACAATCACAGGCGTCGATCAATGAAACCGGAGCGATCTTTAAATGCCCATTGAACTTCGATCGAAACGAACAGGCCATGGCGAATATTCCTTGCAAACCATTCCCACTGGACACTGAGGGTAACACTGATGCGGGTAGCCTGCATGAGTTGCAGTACGAACTAAAGGATCATCAGTGGTTGGGTGCTTCAATGGATGGTGGGCCAAAGGATAGTGATCCACTATTGGTCTGTGCACCGCACTTCGCTGGCGGATATGATCAAAAACAAAATGATCAATACTTTCATGGGATTTGCTATTGGACAGTTAATACCGTAGGCGATAAGCCCAATGCGAATGATGTGAAGAAAATCAAATCGCTAACAATTGAGGGTAAATTTCGCGGCAGGAAGAGCCAAAAAAAAAAAAAAAAAAAAAAATTAAAAACCTCTCAAAGAGCTTTGCAAATATATTTGTTTTTTTTTTTTATACTAGGGCAGCAATTAAAAAAAATAGTCAAGGATGGACGTGAATTTCAATATGCGATCTATCAATATGGAGAGCAAGGATTTAGTGCGCACATAGCGGCAAATAACGTTGATTTCCTAATGGGAGCACCGGGTGTTTTCAGGTCTGGTAAGTCTGGGGCTTTATTTTCTTTGTGTATCAACTGGAGAATACATGTATGGCTTTCAAGGTACTGTTATACGCTACAATAGCTTCAATGGGAAAACGGAAATACCTAATATTCTAAGGATCGCATCTGGCTTTGCATATGCTGGCTATGCTGTTGGTTCTGGTTATTTGGATTCGGAAAATCGAAATCAAATTATCTATGTCCTCACTGCACCGAATATGGAGGACAAAAAAATGGGATGGGTAATATTTCTTTATTATTTATCATTTAATTTTGAAAAAAATTTTTTAAATATTAAATAAAATTTTAATGACTTTTTTAAATTTGAATTTTTATTTTTTTTAATTGAAAAATTTTTTTAATTTATTTTATTTAGTTTTTGATTTTCTATTTTCTTTTTTTTTCATTTTTAAAAATTTTGTACCTAATTATTAAACATTTTAAAATATTTTTAAAAAATTTTTAACTTTTTTAAATTAAAATTTTTTTTAATTTATTTTTTTTAATTGAAAATTTTTTTAAATTTAATATATTTAGTTTTTAAATTTTTTCTATTTTCTCTTTTTTTCGTTTTGTTTTAATTTTTAAAAATTTTGTACCTAATTATTTAAACATTTTTTTATTTTCATTTTAATTTTTTGAATTGTATGAAACTCTTTTTTCACATATGAACTTGAGTGCTTTTGTTTTTTTTAATTTTTTTATGTGATTTTAATTTTAATTGTTTTTATTTTTATTTTTATTTATTTATTTATTTTTAAATTTAGTTTTAATTATTTTTAAAAAAATTTAGTGTTATTTCTTTAAATTTTTATATTAATTTTAATTTTTTTAAATTTAATTTTAAAATTTTTTCAATTATTTTCATATTTATTTAATTTTTTTATATCTAATTTTTATTTTTATTTTTAAATTGGTTTTAATTTTTTTTTTTAATTTTATTTTTTTTTTTTTTGAATTTTTATTTTAATTTTTGATTTAAAACAATTTTTTTTTAAATTTTTTTTATTTTATTTGTTTGATTGTTATATTTGTAACTTTTTTATACAAAAAATATTTTCAAATAATAGCATGTTTCCACATAGTGCATTAACTATATGCATTAAAGTTAACGCATATAGTTAATCACTGTCGTTTCCACTTGCGGACTGTGCATTAACTAATCAGCTGATTTCGTCGGAAGCTGTTGTAAAAAAAGTGAAAAATTTCCCTCTCTTAAATTTTGCTAGATATAAACGATATATGTTTATTTTACATTCTTCATTTGATTTCAGTGTGTGAAAAAGCTTAAATAAATTTACTTACGCCTTGGACTTTCCATTTTCAATTTGATTTTTATTTCAGCAGTTCTTTTAATTTGACAGAACGGTTGTCATTTTACGTACTTTTCTATGCAGGGGTGCAATTTTTGGTAACATTTGCAAGCAAGTCCAAATGCAACCATGCTCTTTTATCTGCATTAAATTTTAATGCATGCATTATTGAGGTGATTAACTTGACATTTTTGTATGGGTAATCATATTTTTAATCATGCGTTAACGAGTTAATGCAGGTAATTGAGTTAATGCACTATGTGGAAACATGCTATAAGGACTTAAATTTTTTTGGTTATTTTTTATTCTAAGTATATTTAATTTTGTTAAATTTGAATCTAATTTTAAGTAATTGTTTTTTATTTAATTAAAAATCTTTTTACTTCTTTTTATTTTTTTGAATTACTTATTTAATTTTTTTTTTGTTATTTTTTTATTTTAATTTTAATTGATTTTGAAAAAATTTTTTATTTAAAATTTTTTAATTTTTTTAAATTATTTATTTTTGGTTATTTTTTAATTTAGTTTTAACATTTTTTGGAAATTTTTTTATAAATATTTTTATTTATTTATTTATTTTTTTTTTGCAAATAAGGACGTGAGTGATTTTGATTTAAAATTTTTTTTTTCCCAAGGCCATATTATTCGATTATAATAAGGATGATGATTCCATCGAGGTGAAGGCAAATTTGTTTAGCAACAATTATGGCGAATTTTTCGGTTATGCTGTCCTCGTGGAAGATATAAACAATGATAATCTTGATGATGTAATCGTCTCAGCACCATATTATTCCAAGGAAGACAGCGTCGACGATGGAGTTGTTTACGTATTTGTAAACAAGGAAAATGTAAATCAATAAAATTTTATCTTATTATACGTGTATGAATTTGTATGTACGGAATAATGTATGAAATAATTTTTGATCAAATTCTATAGTTCAACTTCGAAACATGCCGCATCGATTCGCCCTTCAAAAGCCAAGGACGATTCGGTATGGCCTTGGCGAAGCTCGGAGATCTTAATCATGATGGCTATCCAGGTGAGTGCGTATAACGCATTGATATTGGATAAATTTTTTTCGTTCGTTCTATTCGTTCGTCTCTAACGTGTTATAGACATTGCGATTGGTGCTCCTTTCGCCGATGGCCATGGTGCAGTTGCAATCTATTTAGGTGGACCCGATGGCTTACAAAAGACGCCAGCACAAATTTTAAGAGTTGAGCCGACAATTTCAGATGCACTTATGTTCGGCTATGGCATCTCAAAAGGCGTCGATATCGATGGAAATGGTTTCAATGATTAGCAATCGGGTCACCGGAAACGGAAACAGTCTACATTTATCGAGCATATCCAGTCGTTGGCATAATAACGCGAATAACACCCAGCAAGGCGTTTTTGGAACTGAACGAGACTTCGCTGGAGATTGAGTTCTGCTTTAAAATGGAAACTGATTCGCAGAATATGGAATCGATTGAATTGGATTTCACAATCGAACTCGATATGAATTTAAGGCGCATCGAATTCGAGGATAATGGCGATTATCGTGTCATGTTAAGGTTAAGCGCGTCGCGAGTCGATGACTGTCAAGCGTTTAGGGCAAAAGCGAAATTTCTTGATAAATTCGCTTTCACTCCAATGGAATTAGTTTTGAAATTCGATCTCGTCCATGATGCGACCGCTGCGCAGCATAAGAAAACTGGTTAGTAAGAGAGAGAATGGTCGAAAGTCTCCCTTTTGCCTGCTCAGGAAGGCAATCGGGACACAGGGAAAGGGATTTTAAAGTTGATATCTGGTTTTTGGAGAGGAACTAGCAATTTTCCTATTTCTTTGTATACACATACAAGGTACCCGCGAGGGGAATGCCCTATGGCTAACGGGCATGGTAACCCCGCGGACCCTAGCCAACAGTTTAACATTTCTGATTGGCTTGGGTATATGGTAGAATCGTAGGTACTTAAAATGGCCACGAGAGGCTGACCAAACGACCTCGTTAACATGATACACCGGCGATTAGGAGCCCACGAGACTGAAAATCCGTGCCTGATCGCAGGGAGGCCCCCTTGTAGGAGTCTCGTCAGGACTCTGGTTGTCAATAAGGTGAGGATGGCACCAAATCTCGCCCAAATTTTTTCGATTGACATGAACTTTCAGTTGCCATTTTTTTTATCTTTCATCTTCAAGGATTTTCCCACAGGGTTTTTTTTAGGTAGTATGTACCTAACGAAAAACCAACATAACTTTAAAATCCCTTTTATGGGACCACCCTTTGACTTAGTCATCAGAGTGATTGGGGTTTTTCGTATATATATATATATATTTTTTTTTTTTTGTAGAGTTTTGTACAAACTGTGCGGTCCTGCGACCGACGGACCGACGGATAGCACGCTCAACGTTAACATATCGTGTCGGCTGCAAGGAAGCAATTTGTAAAGTGGACTTAAAAATTGAGGTCCTTCAAATTCCGTAAGAAATTTTTGAATTTCATTTTTTATATACATACATATTTCATTTTCGATAAAAATCGGAATTTGTTTCGTAGGTCAAATTTTACGTTCGGTGAATCGAATACACTCTACGCTTTATATTTTATTGAAAATGTCGGAGACAAGGCCTTCGATGCGAAGGTTGAATTGACCACATCTATGAATGTAACGCATGCAAAAATGCCATCGAATTGCCGGGTGGATATGGACAATGGGAATAAATTGATTTGTCGTTTGGCATTGGGACGCGAATTCACTGGGAACATGACGCTTGAGATTGGCTTCGATGTGAATCATTTAACGCAAATCGATGAAATGAGCATAACGGCCATCGCCGATAGTGCGGGTGATGAGATCAATCAAAAGGATAATGCCGTCAAAAGCATTGTCGTATTCTATTCGGAAAGTGCATTGGAAATAGTCGGGTAAGTTGAATTTAAAACTAAGAGCACCTGAGAGCACCTGAGAGCACCTGAGAGACTGTAAGGGGTCCAAATGATCTGAAATGATTGCGCAGTGTCCTTGAAATATTATCGAAAAAAATCTTTTTTAGTAAGCCCTTTTTCAAAAATTTATATCTCAAAAACTAATAACGATAGAAAGATGAAACAAATGGTGACAAAAAGTGCATAAAACAAGGAATGCTAAAAAAAAATTTTTTTTATTTTACACTTAGAAAAATTTTCTCATAAAAAAAAACTTGAATACTTTTTTTTTCAGTGTACTAACGCGTTGTGCCACTTTTAAGGCATTTTCACAAAAAAAATCTTTTTAAATAAAAAAGGCAGTTTTTGGAGCATAATTTTTTTCTAAGAAGATTGCGAGTTTATTTCCTGGTTTCCGCCATACTTTATTGCATATACAGTGTACTATTTTCTTCTGGACACTCCTTTTAAGCGAAAAACTCTCTAAAACGGACACTTTTTCCGAATGCTCTATCATTCCGGCTTCTTAAATACATAGTTTCCTCTTAATCGAACACCTCTGCCAAGCGGACATATTCTTCTGTTCTCTAGGTGTCCGCTTAAGAGAGAGTACACTGTATACACAGAGAAAAAAATCAACCAGAAAAGTCGTTAAATCAAAATTAAAAACATACAACACGACTTCAACAAGGAATATTTTTAAATTTAACAATTTTTCTTGTTGGAAAAAAATAAAGATTTTCCTTTTGAATCAACCATATTTCAGGTTGAATTGAAATGATAATTTTCAAAAATGGATTTAAATTTAAATTGTTGAACTAACCACGGACATAATTGAAATGACAAGATAATTTTTAAAATAAGAAAAAATTTTCTTAAATAAACCCACAAAAGAAGAAATGCCACAAGAAATTTAATTAACGTTCAAAGCAAATAGCCACAGAGCCCTCTCCTGAACATAACCCCAAAAAAATAGCCATCGGATGGACTTCATCTGATTTTGTCACTCCGTTGTCGTGTGACTGCTTTCGTAAAGCTTAAAAAGTTCTAAGATGATTAAATATCTTATATGTCCTATTTTATAAACCAAATGAGAATTATACCGAACGAAAAGAAATGTAATTAAACATATTTCCTTTCAAATCAACCAAAAATGTTGTTGACTCAACAATTTTTCTTTTGAAATCAACCAAAATTTGTTGACTCAACAATTTTTCTTTTGAAATTTTCGTTCTGCTCGAAAATCATAAGGACTGTGAATAACAATGCGCATTTTTAAAAAAATCATGGTAAAGTTCGCTCAGTGCATTTGTACCTAACATTATTATATATTTACCTAAAACATATAAGTATTTATATAGCAATCTTCCTACAAATTCTCTAGCCAATCGAATGAAACATACACATCGATATTGGATAAGTCAGAGAATTTCGATATTTTTTACACATTAAAGGTAAGTTTATTAAAAAAAAATATTGTTACAATTACCATTAATACACCGAGAGAAATAACAACAGTTAAATCAACTACTTAGAACAGTTAAAGTAAGAGCGGTCAAATAAACTGTATTCCGCGTTAAATGCACTGAAAAAGGCAGTCAAATGAACAGTTGAAAAACAGTTACTTTTTATGTTCAAATTCGCTTTCGTTCACTTAGACGTATAACTTCGCATTCTGATCAATCGTCTCCGGAGGTTTCGATAGCTCAGTGCTTTAAACTGTGACTCGACAGTCGTGAGCTTCGGGGTTCTATCCCTGCTGGCGGCGGGAATTTTTCTAAATTTTTTTTTTTAATTATTTTGTTCAGGGTGTAGTTGTTTTGGAAGACAAAAATTTTCTCCTAAACTTTTAAGGTTTTATTTTATTTAAATTTTTTTTTAATGGTTCATTTTCAAGCAAAAAATTTTGGGCGTGAAACAATTCCTTAAGAACGTTCCCCAAAACTTGAGCAACCATAAGCTGAAGTGAGCATTTTGACCAACAAATTAAATTCGTTCGTTTAGCGTAATGGTTAAGACCATGATACAAAGAGAGAAAGATAGCGCCACTTCGGTACCGCTATTTGTAGCATTCGCATTGTTGTTGTTTCCATGCTAAAGTGTAGTTGTGACGTTGGGCTAAACTGCAAAACAACAACAACGTAGCTCTATTTTGTATTTGTGAATCATCGGCTGAAGTGGCGCTATCTTGTTTTCTTGTATCATGGTTAAGACGTTCGCCCAGCGAAGTGGAGGTCAGCGGTTCAAGGCTCGGCTGAGGCGAAAAAATTTAAAGAGATGAAAGAGAAGATTTAAATAGAAACAAATAAATAAAGAAACAATATAATTATTTAATAAAAAAAAAATATTAATAAAAGAAGATAAAAAAAAGTCAAAGCAAAAAATAAATTATTTTTCCCCAGTCGCTGGTGACAGCTGATTTAACCGCGAGACAGTTATATCAACCATCAGGTAGTTATATCCTTATTGACTGTGTTTGTACTGTTGAATTGACCGCTACTGTACATAAGTTAACAATTAACGGTGAGCTCGGTTATTTAACCCTGCTTTTTCAGTTAATATAACTACCTTTTTCTCTCGGTGTAGGTCCCAGAGTGGCTAGAATGGCTATTCTCGTCCCTTTTTTGTTGATGGAAATTTTTCACGATTGTCAAGATTGTGTGTATATATGTATGTATAATCACCTTAATGTGTTCCCATACAGTAGCTATGTTCAAGAAAGATCTTTAACCCTAGAAAGATAACGTACGCCTACGAGACGTAGTCATTTTTAATTTTTTTGCTCCCGCTTTTGAAAGCATATTTAAGTTTCTTCTATTTACTTTTAATATATACAAGTTTGGTTATTAAAATGAGCCGAAATGACTGACAATAAATTAAATAATGTATTTAAATTACAATCTGTTCACATTTTTTTTTAAAACATCCTTAAGGATAGTAAAAACAAACACACGTCGCTCAGGCGTATCGTTATCTTTTCAAGGTAAAAAAATAAGGTTATCTTTCTACGGTTAAAAAAAATCGTGTAAAAATAGACATGAAAAATAAACCTAGAAAAAAAACCTAAATTCGAAAAGGGCAGCCCCTCTTGAATTTAGCTATAAGCAATATGGTATACAATATATATTTTTTTTTTTTAATAAATCACTCTTATCGATCTCTTTCAGTTGCAAAATAATGGTCCAAGCGTCCTACGAAATTGTGAGCTCTGGCTCTTAGTGCCAGCAGTTTATAGGGACTCCGAAAACCGAACACACAATATTCTGGAGCCGAAGAAAAGTCATGCAAATGTTGTCTTTGAGGAATTTTATCTGCCAGCGGCACCATTCGATATGGGGGCGAAATCATCGATCGCCGAATTCAATAATTCACACAATGAAAAATCTCAAATACAAGAAATTTCCCGCTGGCAGCAACAACTCTTACCCATAAATAGTAAAATCTCTTTAAATTCGAGCAATACGAATGTGTCGGATCTGGCGACTGCACAAATTCGCATTCAAGAGCTTAAATTCGGCCAGCAAGTGACCATCGAATTAAGGCTCAATATCGCAACGAAGGTAATTAAAAATGTTCTCGACAAGCGATTCGATTATTTGGAATTATTTATGGATACGGCAGTCGAGGTGCTTGCGGCTGGGCATGTGTAAGGCAACACCCAAATACATATACATATGTACATACATACATATGTGTAAATATAATGATGCGAGTAATTTGAATTGTCGTTACAGGAAGCTGAACATAACGAAGGTACTAACGCCCAAAATTATTGTTAATATCGCACCACCGAACACGCCAATTTGGATTTACATTGCTTCGATTGTTGGTGGACTAATGTTGGTCATGTTAATGGCATTGAGCTTGCGAAAGGTGAGAAGGCTACAGCCATTAAATTCTCTCTTTATTAATATCCTTAAAACTGATGGGATTCTAGGTCGGCTTCTTCAAACGTAAAACGAAAGAAGAAATGGAAAAAATTATCGATGAAAAATTGGAGAAAGCTCGCATGAAAGCAGATCTAGAAAAGGAGATTTCGTTGGAGGAATAATTCAAAACAACCATCCAATAAATGAAAGTAATTAATTCGTTCTTTTTAAAACTCAAAAATGTCTCCAGCTCTGTCAGAAATGAAAATCTTCATATAAAAAAACGCTTGAGAAATGAATCAGAAATTTTCTGAAGTGTTTTTTTTTTTTTATATGAAGTTTTTCATTTCTAACAGAACTGGAAATATCCCCTAAAACAAAATCCATAAAACTGGTTAAGTATTCTCGAAATGCCTGCATATAAAATAGGGACGAATAAATACATCGTGTTTCCATAGGCACCTCCTTATTCGATATGCCCACGGTATAAAATTGCGTTAAGCATAGGAAGGAGGATCATCTTAAGTAAACAGAGCCGTGATCAGCATGTAGGTTTGCTTCGGATAGTCATTTATCTAAGGGAACTATTATTTTGTTTCTGTATGGCTTCTCTGTTTAGAACCTAATGATGATCACACAAGATTTAAACCTTACAAAAAGTTTTCAATAATATTTATACCTAAATAATTCTCTTAATTCTTAAATAAAACATTGATGGAAGATAATTGGTTTTGTAGCTAACATAAAATATTTTTTCATATAAGGATTCTATTCGTCAATCTATCCATCCATCCAGTCATACATCCATCCATTCATCCATACATTCATCAATAGGTCCATCCATAATCCATCCAAAAATCCATCCATAAATCCAATCAATCCATCCATCCATCAATACATCCATACATAATTCATCCATCTTATCCGTCAATCCGTCAATCCATCCACCCATCCATACATTCATCCATCCGTCAATCCATCCACCCATACATCCATCCATCCATCCATTCATCCATCCGTCAATCCATCCACCCATACATCCATCCATCCATCCATCCATCCATACATCATCCATCCATCAATCTCATCCACCCATCCGTCCATCAATCCATCCATCCATACATCCATATATCTATCCATTCATTCCCCCAACAATTCATCCATCCATCCATCCATCCATCAATACATCCATAGATAATTCATCCATCCATTCGTCAATCCGTCAATCCATCCACCCATCCATACATTCATCCATCCGTCAATCTATCCACCAATCCATTCATCCATCCGTCAATCCATCCACCCATACATCCATCCACCCGTCCGTTCATCCACCCATCCGTCCATCAATCCATCCATCCATACATCCATATCTCTATCCATTCATTCTCCCAACAATTCATCCATCCATCCATCCATCCAATCCATCCATCCATCCATCCATCCATCCATCCATCCATCCATCCATCCATCCATCCATCTCATCCATCCATCCATCCATCCATCCACATATCTAACCAATTCCTAATCACAAATAATTTTCCCTATTTACCTGCGGCTTTATTCACTTCAATTGAAATTTGCGGAATTAATTATAGAAATGAACACGATGATATAGCCACCCGAACAGATAGACTTAATTAACGATATCCATGTGAATGGATTACGTATTCTTACATCTCGTTTTGCGATTGATTGGATCAGTTCGTGGCTTTGGCAAAAGGATTACAATAAATATGGCAAAAGACATGAATTAAATTCCCTTTGCAGTTAACATTAATGCTACGAGACCAACAGCAAAAACGACAACAACAACAACAAAAACGAAAATGGCAACAAAAATGACAATAACAACAACAACACAACAATAAAAACAAAGGACAATGTAACAAACAAAATCCGTTATCATAAAAGGGGCAAACGTATAAATTTGTTTCAAACAGCACTCGAATACGGCATCCTCTTCTTCACTTCTTTGCTCTCCTGCGCTCTCTCTCTCTCTCTCTCTCTCTCTCTCTCTCTCTCTTTCTACTTCTTACATTCCTTCTCGGTCTCACTCTCACTCTCGTTCTCGTTCGCCTTTGGATGGCACATTCCTCGAGTCATTTTCTGGCAGGCAACCGCAGGCGAGCAATGAAATTTGCAAAATAATCAACTTGGGAGTCATATTCCTGACTCACCGCCATCTCACCCACCCACCCACCGGTCGGTCGGTCGGTCGGTCTGTTCTGTTCGCCTGTCCGTACAGCACAATCATTTCAAAATCGTAGCAAAACCACTTTTATTAGCCCGATACCCAAGCCCTGGCCACAGCCCAAACACAAACCCAGACCCAGACCCAATCTCAATTCCAATTCCAATTCCAATCCCAATCGCAATTCCACGCCCATTTAACTTCCCATTCGAGTAGCATACCGATTTCGAGTATTTGTATGGCTTACCATACGACAATGCTCGCCACTACGTTCGTCTCCCCATCGCTCCTTTATCCGGCTGTGTCCTATCCTATCCTTTCCCCTCCCACCCACCGTGTGTGTGTGTGTGTGTGTGTGTGTGATATCAAGTGTTTTCGGTTTTCGGTACCGGGACGGGTATTCCGTCGACATATTAAAATACCATCCAAAGTTGTAGTTGTTGTTGTTGTGTCGATTGTTCCTTTTCTGTTTTTGTTGTTTGTGTTTACATTTAAGGTTGTGTTGTTGTTGTTGCTGCTGCCAATTTCAATCGCAGAAACATTGTCTTTACCATCTTTATGGATAACATAATCTTTGTTGCTGCTCTGCAGCAGTATGTTTTGTTGAGTGTTGTGTGTCGAGTGTTGTGTGTTGTGTGTTTGTGTGTTGAGTGTGTGCGTTGACTGTTGTATGTTGCAATGTAACTGCGAATGTTCGTCGAAGGCATCGTCATTCATGTTAGTAAATCATATTGGCGGAAATCGATTATTAATCTCCCACGTTACCGTTTGCCATTTGCCGCAATATCGACGTTTGCCAGTAAAACGTTCATCGATTTTATATCAAACTGTGTGCAATTGTATGTGAATGTGTGTGCGTCCATGTTTATATATGCGTATGTGTCATAGTCATCTTCAGTTTTGAAATCCAAACGTGCCAAAAATATTTTGTCGAATAAGTTTGCAATGATAGCAAAGGAATTGCTTTACAGAAGATGTGGTGTGTGTGTGTGTGTGTGTGTGTGTGTGTGTGTTTAAGTGTCTGATGATGCGATTACAATTTTAAATGGCTGGAAAAAAGTTTTAAAAAATCAAACCTTAAGAAAGCTGCAAGAGTGTGAGGCGTTTTGGCCCTAATTTTTATGCATTGCTCAAAAATTCGAAGCATATTTATAGGGGTTATTTTTTTTTTTTTAGTTATTATAATAAGGGATTTGACTGACGACTGAATTTTTGTTATTATTATTCTTTGAGTAGTTCATGAAATTCTATATTATTTGAATGGCTTTATAAAAAATTTTTTTAACAGTGTACCTAACGATCATCACAGTCTCTGAGCATCAACTCCCAGCTCGGACATGTATGTTAATTGTGTCCTTTTTTTCTGTTTCTGTACTTCTTCGTTTTCCTATTTTTCCCAATGGGGGCCAATGTGAGGCCTAAATGTGGCAGCCACACCAATCAACCGACCATCATCACCCCAAATAGTATACCATATATGTATGTACATTAAGGTGAATTGATTTTGTAACCTCCAATTTCCCTGGCAGAATATTATTCTGTTGCCCATACTTAATAATTATGCCGAAGAAACTATAGGTCAAATGTGAATTTTAAGCTTCCGCTTTTGCAAAACAAAGGTTTTTCATGCCATATTCGACTTATTTTGGTCATCATTGTTGGTGAAAACATCTCAAAGAGCAGAGAAACAATCACTTCAACGTCCCCCAAAACTCGAGCCATTGAAAAAATTTTATATTTTCTTTAATAACTATCTTAAAATGGCCAATTTATGATGATTTTTCAAGCAAAATTTTATTATTTCTCATGCCTAAAATTATGCTAATAATCAAAATAAGAAAAATTCAATTTAAAAACTTTTTTGATTAGGTAGAAATTTCAATAATTTGTAGCATGCTTTTAGGCATATTTAAGATGGGCCTTCTGTTTGAAAAGCGAAAGAAAAAAATTCGGCTTCGATCTATGGTTCCCAGGGCATTTTTTCTCCAAAAAAAATTGTAGAATCTTATTTCACTGGGGCAATTTTCATTTTTTTTTTTTTTTTTTTTTTTTTTTTTTGTCGAACAAAACGATCCACCTTAATATACAAGTATAAATAAATATTCGAAATCGAAAGAATAATGAAAATCAAATCACTGATCTAAGTAAATTAAGTCAAGTAGACGCCTGGATAATAAAAATAAATACGAATATTGCCTAAACCCTGACTGACAATAAGTAAGATGCCCAAGTCGAAGCAGCAACGGCATCGAAAAAAAAAAAACAAAAAAAAACTGAAGAGAGTGAGAGCAAAGCAGGAGCAGCAGAATTAGCTGCGGCATCGGCTGGAACAGGAGAAAAGAGAATGGGCAAATATAAAATCAATTCATATAGGGAAAATTTCGACATAAATACGACCGCAGGATACGCGGCCCACTCATGCTCAATCGAAATAACAACGATGCCAATGAGCTTGTCAATGACAATGATGATTACGATAATGATGATGACGACGACGATGATGATGATGATGATGACAATGATAATGGCAATATACAACATAATAGCAACAAAAACTTGCTGAAAATTGCCACATACATTTTCAATCGTTCCGCTTGAGAACATCGGCGCACAGCACATTTTATGGCGGTAAAACATTTTCGGTTAATAAAATGTTAAGTGCAAGAACGCCCAACGCGTCTGCACACACACACACACACACACCACACACACACACACATGCGAATGCGTGACTCTCCATTATTCAGAATCGAAATATTGTAAAATTATTTCAACAACGCGAACAACAACAACAACAACAAAGTCACAAAAACATTGGGAATGCAATTTCCGGTTACACATACAAACAAATAAATAAAAAAAAACCCTCGCGCCGATAAACATGCATGTATTTATGTACATTTGCCCGTATATGTAGACGTACGAATATCAACCGAAAAAGGATATAAAGCATAAAATGAAATCATGAAAAGCGCGTTGGAAAAATACGCTCGCACATGCTGCCACGCTTGGCTATGAGCATCAGGAGTCGTTGGGTATATATGTATTCAAAAAGAAAAAAAGGGACACAAAGTTTAGATACCCAGAAGGAAATTTCACATTGACATTGAGATATTGTGCTATAGGTTCATCACGATCCTACGTTTTTTTTTTTATTTTGTCAAAAACCGCAACGTTACATTTGATATGAGTAATCGGATTTCCTAATGGGCATTCTCCAATATATCTATATAAATATATACACACGAGTATCTTGTGGACGAACCTGCAGACTAACATTACGAATGCATGATGTCAACGGAAGGAAGCTTTAACCTCAGCGGTTGGCTTTTACGTTTTAATAGCAGCACACAGAACCCGCTGTCAGTACGCACAAAAATATAAACACACACACACACGCACGCAAACGTCTCCACAAACGAAAATCAAATAAAAAAAAAAAAAAATATGAAAAACAAACCAAAGAAAACCAAAAATCACTAACAGTCAAACGGAAAAGCAACAATGCGCACAAATATATGCTTCGAAAATTTAATCCAATTTCAATACAATGAAGTCATTCATATTCCCGCAACGGCGGGAAAAGACGAACGGAAAGAGCGACCAACCGAACTCAAAGCACTTATTAAAGCGTCTTAGCATGCCGTCAGGCGTGGAAAATGGCAAAAAAAAAAGAACCAACAAACAAAAAAAACAAAAAAAAAAAAAAAACGCAAAGGCAAATATATAAAATAAAAAATAAAGAAAAAAGGAACGATGGGAAAACGAAAAATATGGAAAATATTGAGAAAAAAAGTAATCGTCCCAAGTTACAAAAGTAGCGGAAACGGTTTGACTGCGACTTTGATTGTCAGAGATTTTATTTTTTTTATTTATTTTTTATATTTTTTATTTTTTTTTTTTTTTTTTTTTATTTTTTACTTTTTTTTTAACCAAATCTAACTCCCATTGATGTGAAATGGAGCAGCCTTTTTTCCACTAATACAATTCACGATCGAATTCATGCATGAAACCCAGCAAACACTTTCTATCGCGGAAGAGTGCGAATTTTCACTTGTCCACAACTGCGGAATAGTCAGTGGCGGATTAGGCAACATAGTCAGCTGCCTAGGGCGGCAAATTCTGACCGTTTACACTAGATAAAATGAGGAGCTTGCGAACAAAAAGGGACATTTCCACTTTTTGGCTGATTGCTTTTTTTGGCAGAATCGTATTTAAATCTATGAAATACACATTCTGGTTGAACTTGGCGAAAAAATAACCACCATTTCCTTTAGAAAAATCGAGTCCAAATGTGAGTTTGCGAACAAAAAGGGACATTTCCACTAATAATTTTGGAGCTCTAACAAAAAGTTACATTTCCCTAAGTAATATTAATCTATAAACATTATCGTCCACAAAATGCGACATTTCCATCGATGATTCCTGGTAGTAACTGTCAAAATATAATACTTCAAACCGTCAAGCGTAGTGACTTGTAATTTCAAGTTAAGAAACTTTCATAATGGAAGAGCATGTTAATAGTGTTTCGGGTCTAAATAATGGAGTAAGAAAAAAGGTGATATTTTACAAGATTCACGTTTGATGGAACATGAAGAAGATGACTTTTGTGACTGTCTTGAATATGATACAGGGCACCATATTTAATTATAACTTAAGGTTCAAAAACTTAAACTGTATGTACCTACAGTAGTTTTTATTATAAATAATATATTAATAATAAAAACATGACTTTTATTTTATTGCTTTTATTTTAATTTCTTCAAAAGGTAACATTTCTATTTCATTATTATCAAAAACGGACATTTCCATTTAATTATTATCAAAAGGAGACATTTCCAAATTTCAAACTTGGTTATCTTCATTAATATAAACATTTATAAATGGTTAAGATAGTGATTGTCACGTAACTTTTTTAATACATATTTCTGTATAAACACAATATTTTACAAAAATATGCCTACTCTTTTATTCACATTTTATTGATTTCTGAAAAAAAATCAATGATGGAAATATCCCTTTTTGTTCGCAAACTCCTCAAATGCAAATGCGAAAATTAGGCTGCTATCTCAAGCGACAAAATCGCAACTGCCTAAGGCGGAAAATTGTTTTAATCCGCCACTGGGAATATATTAAGCCTTGTTAGGAGGTACTTGTCCGGTAAATGTTTTCTCAACTCTACCAACAAAGGATATGTAAAAAAAAAAAAATATTGCTTTGACGAACATTACCCGAACAATCCGCAATATATCGCGTATTCATCTGCCAGACGCAGCATTCTCAAAGTCTCTTTTGGAAGAAGTTTCCATGATGTTTTTCTAATATATACTTTATGGTATTGTAGCTTTTGCTTTATTCAATCAAGTAGTCATTTGATTTTTATTATTACTACTATGCTACGAGACTATTCCACGATGTTTTTTTATGTATCGCCAATTTCTCTTCCAGAAGAGTCGCCGGCGACCGAACAAGTACCCTAACAAGCTTCAATCTTCCGCGATAAGAAAGCAAAATAAAGCAACCACGGCAAGTCTCTTGAAAACTCTTCCGCGATAGAAAATGTTTGCTGGGATATAAGCAATGAAAATTTAAAAAAAAAATTAAGCCTTAAAGTATGCTTCGTTATTTTTTATTAATTTTTTTTTTTCTATATTTTGGATAAGGTTTTTGAGAACATAATGGGACAAAACGAGAAGTGTAATATGCTAAAAAGAAGTTCATAATTTTTGAAACTGCGCCATTATTTTCCCCCATTTTCATAAAAAGAATAGAATTTTCATAAAAAGAATAGAATCTTTAAAGCCTATTTCTTATAGAGTTTCCATTTTTTTTTTTTTTTTTTTCAAAAAAGTTTAATAGACGACGCCTAAATGATCAATTATATACATCTTATATGAGTACATTTTGTAGTTTCTATGCCTGAAGAATATTTCTTATGGACACTGTATTCCCTAAAAAAAAAAAAATATCTCAGGAAAATCACCGTAAAAACCACTTACAAAACTAATTAAACATTTACATATTTTCAAAAAATACTTTAACCCATAAACTTTCAAGAAAAACGACGTACAACTTTGAGATTCGAAATTGTTTTTGGAAAACTCTAATGTGCAAAAAAACTTAACCCTTTCATCGCCATTGGGATAATACATCCCAAGCGACTTTTTAACATTCGAATGGATTTTCGAGAATATTTTGGTAGTGAAAGGGTTAAGAAGAAGTAGGTACGCTAGGATGATGCTTTGTTGTTCAACCTAAATCGCTTCAATAATCACCCAAATACATCAAATATCGATTACATCGACTTGTGCTCGAGATCTAGGCACATTTTGAATGGAATAGAGTCCAACATTAGAGTCCATTACAATCGATAATACTCTGAACTAATATTTCATCATCATTTTAGGATTCAAATTAAATTGTATATTGAAAAAAAAAATCTCCTCATGTCCCCTTACTTGAGCGGTATAACAAAAAAAAAAAAAAAAAATCCCAACTCCTCTCGATTGCATTCAATTCAGCACAAATATTGCTTCACAGGACCTTTACAAAGCAAAAAAAAAAAAAAAAAAAGTGATTAAATTGATAAAGAAATTTCTTTAAGTGCACAGCGCGCTATATTTGTTGTATAGAGAATTCCATTTTCCCCCATATAAAGTAAAAGTTTCAATCGTCGCTGCCGGGCGAAATCAGAGCGCGCACCACAAAATATCAACGTTTCATCAGTCAATTTCATTTCTATTAGCTACCCAAAGTAGATGACAGTCCTGAGCATCCCATTTTATTCGCAGAGAAGTCACAAACAGCGCCACACATACAGCCAGACACAGGCTCACAAACACATAAACACACACACACACACACAAGCATATTCATGTATGTTTGTATACAGACAAGTCCCAGCCGGAAATGTCCCGGTGAAACAATCAATGATTTCAGCATGACATCAGAGCCGCGACTCCTCCTGATTATACACCAACTTTCTAATGAAATTAACACACAAGCGGCATTGGCAGTCATAAGAGCATATGTCACGAGTTGGTCATCGAAATTGGAGTAGATCTACTCCGTCGTATCGATAGCTCTATCGATGACAGTGCCATTGGAGTTGCGATGAATAACATTTCCTCTCGATGGCAATGCCATTGCAATCGAGAAGTACACAAATTTTCCCCTTGATATCCTTGATGAAAAATTTAATGAATTGGTCATTTATGAGAAAATTTCCGGCTGGGGTGTAACAACCGGTGCACATGTCGCTGTATGAGAATATAAAGTAGAAAAAGTGATGAACAAAGGGAAATAGCTGAACATCGCAGAAAAGAGACGAGACGAAACGAAACGAAACGAAGAAAAAAAAAAACAAAAATCGCGCCGCGGCAAGGCGAGGCGAGCCGACACGAGACGGAATCAACGAAATAAAGTTGATTTCAGCTTTCCATTTTTCCGCTTTCCTTTAGTTTTTCGGGGCTTTTTTTGTGGCCCTTGGCAATTTATGTTTACCGACAGAGACGCAGAAGGAGCAACCAGAGCTTTGAAGAGGAAGAAACAGAAAAAAGTTATAAAAAAAAAAAACAAAACAAGGATGAGGGCGAAGGACGAAGGAGAGGAGAGGGGTAGAAAAGGAAAGTAGCTTTTTTGCTTTTTTTTTTCGAGCGTCCAAGCCAAGCGCTTGTGAACCCATAAAGTGACAACAATATGCTCAAATAAATATTTATAGCAGGGAAGCAGGCAAATGAAATGTTTATGCATGACGATGAGCGATGGTCCTATGGAAGAATTACCGGATGGGCGAACAACAAAATGAAGGAGGAGAAGGAGAAGGAGAAGAAGGATACCCTCAAAGCGATTGAATGGAGATAAGGCTTAAAGGCTGACGGCTGAAGGGCGAGAGATGAGCACACACTTTCGAAAGTCAGCAAGACACTAAGTTTTGTATACGTTTGACAAACAAAATCAAATTGCTGATGATGGCCAACAGTGCCGACGGGGCAGGGATAAAATGGAATAGAATGGAATGGAATGGAATGAAATGAAATACTGGTGGTTGTATGTGGACGGTTGAGGAACGGGCGGGCCAAAGGAAGGAAATATGTTTTAGAGAGAATTCATGAAAACAATGCCGCCGCCCCCCGATTCCATTTATTGCTCTATGTAGTAAGCATAACAATAATAGATGAAATTATATTATCTTACATTTGAAAGCACTTGAGATTGTTGGAGTGTGTCACATACCAGAAAAAACACACACACACACACGCACACACCCAGCCCAGCCGGAAATTTTCTCACAATGGACCAATACATTAATTTTTTCACCAAGGATATCAAGGGGAAAATTTGAGTACTTCTCAATTGCAATGGCAATGTCATCGAGAGGAAATGTTATTCATTGCAACTCCAATGGCATTGTCATCGATAGAGGTATCGACACCCCAGCCGGAAATTTTCTCACAAAGGTCCAATTCATTATTAACAATAAGTCACCGTTTGTTTCATCTTTTTATCTAAATTATTTCTGGAGATATTAAATTTTTAAAAACATGCCGTATGACCAGTGTGTTTTGTATCATTTTCGCACATTTGTACTGGATATTAGTACTAGAGCATCTATGTGCATTTGTAATTTTTTGAATATCTCACTATTGCGCCATTTAATTTGAATGAAACTTTTTTTTTAATGAAAGCAAATACTTAAAGGTATTTAAAAAAAAAAAAATTTGTATAGTGGCGTCAAACTGGGAATACATTGAAAAAAATTTTTAAAATTGTCTTTTTAGTTTTGTGGGAAAATTTTTCTCAGTGTAAAAATTAAAAAAAAATTTTTTTGTTTTCCTGTTATATTAGCAATCGGCCAACGTTTGTTTCATCTTTTTATCTTAATTAGTTTTTGAGATATAAATTTTTGAAAAAAGGCTTATTAAAAAAGGATTTTCAAAGATATTTCAAGGACCGTTCAAAATAGAAATCTAAAAAGTAGTCTCCACAGTGTTTTTAGATGGCACCTATCGAAAAATCAACAAAATTTAAAAATTCCTTTCATGATGCCACAACCCCCCAGAGCCTTTCATTCGAAAATTGGTGTGTATAATCAGGAGGAGTCGCGGCTCTGATGTCATGCTGAAATCATTGATTGTTTAACCGGGACATTTCCGGCTGGGAAGTTATACTGACGCATGAAAGTGATGGGATCACTTTATTGTGGCTATACTGCCGTAAGGTTGACTGTACGAAATATTCACGTTACCACATTCCTTATTGCCATTTGTATTGTTGGTTTTTGTTATTTCTTGTTGTTGTTGTTTTTTGGTGTTGTTTTTGCTCTTGTTTGTTGTTGTTTATTTAACGTGTACGTGCCTCACGGGCGGAATAGGCTCCAATTTTGAGGCATATTTTCTAGGCACAGCTCGTCAGGCCAATGAGCTACTTTGATCTCTTGTCATTTGTTATTTGCTGTTCTTGCCATTTCGGTTTTGTTGTTTATTGTTTGTTGTTGTGTTTGCATTCGTAAATGGATTAAATATGCATATATTCATACATGTAGTATATGTGTATTGCATAAACGATCAATTCATGTTGCGCCTGTTGGTATGCAAATTTATTTGCATTTATTCAATTGCTACGAAATTTAAGCACAATTTTGATAGCACTTCACAAATTATATTTCTATTTTATGAACAATACAGTCTCGACCGCTCACTTCTATCCTGCTCTGCGAATGTCTTTCTGTCTGTCTCTAAATTTCTCGAATTAAATGATTTTATTACATAGATACTTCGGTCGGGTTTGATGCAATGCAAAAAGTGAATTTTCACATTTATGAAAATAAAAATTTTCGAATTCGAATGTTCTTAACCCTCTGCAGCTGAAATAGTCTAATTTTATCAATATAACTGACGTTGGATCCCAACTAACAGACGTCTCATCTCTCAATTGATTTCCCCTTTTGAAATTCCTGACTGGACTGAAGGCTGTTCTTGGCCTTACTTCTTATAAGAGCAAAAATCTTTCGGCATTTAGAGTAACTCTTTTAAGGTACAGCCAGAGCACAAGGATCGTAATTTTTGTTTTTCTCTGTCAGACTGCGACATTAGCTGTAGAGGGTTAAAATATCCCTAATTGATCGTAATAAATGGAGAAAATTATCAGATTTTCGATTAAAATTGGCATAAAATCGGTTTTTCATCCTATGTGGATGACAACGCCTGAAAGCATGCCTAAGAAAAGTGTCTTAATGGGTAAACAATTTATTTTTAAGCATAAAATATTCAATTTAACAAAAATTTCTCCATAAAATAAATATATATTTCACACACGCACACACATACATATACATAGGTAGAAAGCCACGTTCGCACTCACAGAAATTGTATTTTTAAAAGGTTTTATTTAATGCCCATGTTAAGAGCATCATGGTATATTACGTATACAACCATATATGTATGTAATTCCTACAAAAAAGAAAAAAAAAAAAAAAAACAAATACCTGAATTCATATTCGAATGAGGACTCTATTTGATTGAAGAGCTACCATGAAATTAAGTATAAACGAACTCTCAAAGGATTTCTCAATATTGACAGCTTGACATGTGCAAAGGCAAACACAATCAAACGTACCCATTCACAAACAATGGCTGAAAAAAAAAAAAAAAATAAGCAAGCTTACAAGCATCCGTGGTCACAAAAGACACACACATACACGTGTATAGTCATACCTTCCCAAAAACGGGAGATATGAATTTCAGCTTCGGATTGAAAATGAAACGAAATATTATTCAGCTACAAGCGACGCACGCAAGCTATAGCGCTTTGCACAAACATTCACACACACACACATACACATGAGCGTGAAGAGCGTTTTTGTTGTACTTTTTGTGGGAAAGTTTCGTAAAAATTTCGAAATAATTGAAAAGACTTTTTAATTAATGCACAAATAAGCTCTCTCTCTCTCTCTCTCTCTCTCTCTTCTCTCTCTCTCTCTCTCTCTCTCTCTCTCTCTCTCTCTCTCTCTCTCTCCTCTCTCTCTATCTCTCTCTCTCTCTCTCTCTCTCTCTCTCTCTCTCTCTCTCCTCTCTCTCTCTCTCTCTCTCTCTCTCTCTCTCTCTCTCTCTCTCTCTCTCTTAATTCAATTGTTTTTTTTTTAAAGAATAACTTCAGCGCCACATTAAAATCATTTATTCAAAAATAATGCAAAGAACCTTTGATGGGATACTATCAGGCATTTCTCAATGGCTTTAACGGCATTTCAGTTTGCCTTTTTTGAATTCCAACGAACTTATCAATTCAATCAGAACATATACAACAATAAACACACATGCCCATGCACACACACACACACACACACACACACGCACAGCCATGCAAACAGAGGAGACTTCAAACTCGACGACTCTCTCTCATGCTTTCATCTGTTTAGCTGTAAAAAGCCAACACGCAAAAAAAGGGCGACATTCCTTGAGAGCAGGACAAATATACTTTGAATTTATATCCTAACTGAGAGCGACAAAGTTAGAAGCTTTTCTTGCCAATATGGCCGCCAGAACAATAACAAAACATATGGGCAAAAAAGCCGCCATTAAAGAAAATTCGCTCTATATTTTTTGTTGTTGTTTTCCTTTTCTTCTTCTTCTTCTTTTGGCTGCTGAGAGCCGTTGGCTTTCTTTCGTTTCA
Organism: Chlorops oryzae; assembly: GCA_020466095.1. NCBI lineage: Eukaryota > Metazoa > Arthropoda > Insecta > Diptera > Chloropidae > Chlorops > Chlorops oryzae. Next base: position 9,486,586 of record CM035806.1, on the reverse strand, counting down.
ATTTTCATTACGAATTCTTTTTTAAATTTTTTTATTGCTTTTATTAATATTTTAAATTTCTTCATTTATTTTGATTAATTTTTTTAATTCATCTCGATCAATTTGTTAATTTATGTGCATGAATATATATTATATATATACCTATATATAGTCATTCAAAACTGTTATAAGCTCATTTGAATTTGTGTTCCGTTATTTTTGTATAAGCCTATTTCGTAATCAAGAGAATGTTAAATATCAAAAGAATGTCAAAAATCAGAGGAATGTTATATATCAGAAGAATGTTTCTGTTGCCTGCAATTCGAGCTAATTATAATTAATTAATACAATTTGTTTTCATTTCGAACGCAACGGATATTTATATGAAAAATGCACCTGCCTAAGGGTATACTATTTAAATTCGAAAAATTTCCAAACCATCTGGCTCCCAATGGTGTTTTCTAAGTTATAACCTGTGCATTGACAACTCTGCGCTGCCTTATAACCTAGATTTAGCGTATAAAGGGAGAAAAACCCGCTATACTCTTCGTTTTGTCTTACAAAATTTTGTTCAAATTCAAAAATGAAATTTTTTTTTTATGAATTTTTTTTTTCTATAAAAATATTAATCGATAAAAAAAATTTAATTAAATTTAAAAATGAAAAATCATATAGATAAATACAAAAATAATAAATAAAATAAATAAATAAAAATGATACATGTTTGAGCTGTACGAAAAAGAAGCCAAAGGAAAACCATCAGTCTTCATAGAAATTTCGTACGGTTCGGACGTTGGGTCCGCGTCATTTGTTTTATTCCTAAAGAATATATATATACATATATATATTTCATAAATTTAAGTGAGTGGACGCGCGAAAGTACGCGCAAATGTGAGAAAATCCCCGTATAAGAAAATTTCCTTTGGAATTCTGATACATTGCGGGCCATAACTATTTAGCGATTCGATTCGATGCGATTCGGCTTGTTCGTGGTGCTTATTTCCAATCATTTAAGATTCATTTAAAGCGAAGCGTAAGCCAATTGTGACGGTGACACAAGTAAATCAAAACGAGAATTTCAATTGGAAAAAAATAATAACAAATAATAAAAAATAAAAGATATAAAAATTTGCTAAAAATTCATCAATTAATTAATTAATAACCGCTTTAAGTGTTTCGAAAAAAAACATAATAATAATAATAATAAATACATTTAAGCTATTTAAAAATAAAATAAAAAATAATTTATATTAAATTAAATTAAAAAACAAAAATAAATAAATACAAAAAATATTCATATTCATGTTTAAAATTACTCAAACTATTCAAATTAATTAACATAAAATTTAAGAAAACAAATTGAGCATAAAAAAAATGTGCTCATTCATTGCATGACAAAAAAAAAAAAAAAAAGGTGAATTCATAATAACAACAATTAAATTAACACCTAACGTCAAGTGTGAACACTTTAATCTGAATATTCAAATTCGAATGTCAGTTCAAATTGAACTAATAACGGTGCGATCGGCAGTACGAAATTGAGTGTTCTCTACTCACTGCTACATTCTAAAACAACGGCTTTTCGAACAGTGAAAAGTGTGAACAAAAAAGGATAAATTACGGTGCGCACCCGAATTGACTTTGCAATGAGAAAAGGGGTGCACCTCAGATGTATTCAATCGTAATCAAATTGACAGCACTTCATCTCATATGAAATCGTCCAGGGCTGCCTTCAACAAAGGTCTTGCTGACAACGTCGTCTCTAGTGTTGATAAATAAGTACTTAATCAGCTGTGAACAATTGGCGGCAAACTCTCTTCAATAGTAATAATAATAATAATTATTATAATAGCAGCAAACAATTGTAAGCGAAAGAACCTCAGAATAAACGACAAAAGCAACAACACAAAAAAATTCATACGAGCGCGAAAAAGAAAACAACAAGAACCAAACAAATACCAAAACAAACCAAAAAAAAAAAAACAAAAAGAAAACATTTTATCGTAATACATTCGAGTACATACTACGCTCTATTTCAACCGTGCTTCAGTCGGCTTCGCGCTCTCATTCTTCATTCCAGCTCTTCGCAAAGTGCTCGTGACAGTTTAAAATGCATGCTGCTCTGGTCCGTACGGTTTTGCTTTTCGATTGAGTCGTCCGAGTGCGGTTTTTTTTGCGTATTTTTTGTGTTTATTCGTTTGCGCGTTCATCTTTGCGAAATAAAAAGCAAACTCATTCGAAAGGAAACAAAGACAAAAAGGAAGAAAAACGAAAAATAGTAAAAGACAAAAGACAGCAAACAAAAGTTCTTAATATCGTTCGGTCGTTTCGTCGTCGTCGGTTCGTTCGTTCGTCGGTCGGTCGGTCGGTCGTATTCACTTTGCCGCTCGAGCAAGTCTAGTGTTTGTTGTTATTGGTCTATTTATTTGAGTTTTTTGATTCTTTTTTTGTTTCTCTTGATCGCCGCAATCGAGTGTAACTTTTGACAAATAAAGTGAAAAGCGAGAAAGCAAATAGTAAAAAGCAAGCAAAAACAAATTTCATTGCAAAATTAAAACGAAAATTGAAAAGTGTCGCGATTTCAATTCGGAAGAAATTCTCGAGAAAAGGAAAATTCTTTTAAACAAAAGCAAAACAAGTGAAACGAAGAATCAGAAGTATAGTAAAAAGAAAAATTGAAAAATTGAAAAAAAATTAGAAAAAGAAGCGGAGAGAAACCTCGCCTCAATCATGTGTATCAAATCGCTTACCGAAAGCAATTCAATTCAATTATCATTCCAACATTGTTTATTCTTTTTCTGTGGTCATTATCGTCGTTCGTAGAGCGAGTGAGAAAAAGCGATATTGCGAAAGAGCAAACGAGAGAGAGAGAGAGAGAGGTGTGTGATGTGCGTAGTGTTGTGTAACTGAATGAATATCGGCGCACAAGCATCAGCGTCGGCATTCGCGTCGTCGGTGGTACATACGTACATACCGACCAATAAGGATTAAGAACAAAAAAACATACAAACAAACATTTCACGTAGCGGCGTATACGCGTACGTTATGGATTAAGCCTCGTTGTCGTCGTCGTCGTCAAACAACAACACAATAATAGCAGCGTCTCTGTTTCCTCAAATTTTCGTGGATTACTTTTTATACTCTATATTCCGGACTACCTTTCCTTAATTCGTGTACTCTTCGTCATCGTCAACGTTGGAATATAATATCTGCTCGCATTTGACTTCCAACTCCCAACGAAGATTATTTCGGATATATAAAAAGGTAAGAACAAGAATAAAGGCAACAACAACAACAAAAACACGACAAAAATGATTTTCTGGCAAGGGCTCCCCATTAATGATGGTTGATGTTTCTTATCCTTTTTCTTTATTTTGCTTAAAATCTCTTTGGCGTTTAATGTCCTCAAATGTCTTGAGATTTTTCTATCACAGTTTACTCGGTCGATTAGTATATTTATGTGTGTAGGTATGTACAATGTAGGTACACGTATTATAATTTTGTATGGGGGCCCCCCTTAGGAAAATATATAAGGGGTAAGTATGTTTGGGTGAAATACGTAAAATAAAAAAATAATTGGGGTTGGTCATACATATTATCCCTGTAGGAGGGGTTTTACTGTCATTTTGTATGAAATTTTGAAAAGTATAGGTCATTTTATATGGGAGCTCCCTTAAGGAGGGGAAATAGGGGGTAGGTATGTTGCGAGAAAATGTTAGGGGGGAAAAGTTAATGGGGTGGGTCATACATTTTTATTCTCTAGGGGCACTCTGGTGCCTGTTAGGATGGTGGGAGGAAAATTTATAAAAATGTTACTTTTGTATGGGAGCCCTCTTAAGGAGGGGAGATAGGGAGTAGGTTTGTTCGAAGAAATTGTTGGGCGGGGAAAAATAATGGGGATTGGCGATACATTATATGTCCGTAGGAGTGACTTCTGGGGAGTTATGGGCCATTTCCTCTCTATTTTGGCTAATTTCCCAACCTTCAATCGGATCATTAAATATTGTCCGATCGGATTCAAACTTTCAATATATGCTTTTAGGTGAAAACGAAAAAAAAAAAAAAATAACTGCCGTAATCGAAACAAGCGCACTCTTTTTTTTTCTTCCATACAACGAGCGATAGGTCTAATGTGAATACAGTGTACTCTCTCTTAAGCGGACACCTATTGGGCCGAAAAATATGTCTGCTTAAGAGGAATCTATTTGAGAAGCTAGAACACTAGAACATTCCCAAAAAGTGTCCAATTAAGCAGGGGGTGTCCGCTTAAGTGGAGTGTCCGCAAGCAGAGAGTACACTGTACATACATACATTTATACATATGTATATGCGGACGTGGCTGTGAGACGTGTGAGTCACTTTAGAAGGTGAAGTCAAAACCAAAATCTGAGCGATTGTGAGAGAAAAATCGGACATCCTTATTGGCGCACCCATCTGTGGAGCATAAAGTTACACCATGCACTCATCGAGGCGGCTTAATGTAGCGGAATATTTTGAGTGTCTAAAGACTCTAAAAGCTAATTTTACGACTCGGTTGCGGGTCCTTGTTGTGGTTGTTGTTGCTGTTGCTTTTTTAAATTCCTTCATCGAACTTTTATTTGGCAGAATCTTTGATCCTTTAGGCATAATTGCATTGAACTGTTTGAGTACATATTAGGATAGTCTAAGGTTAGAAGAAAAATGTTTCCGAGGATCCGAGTTATCGCAGTTTGACTGTATTCACTTATTGGGCTGCTTCATTTGTTGTCGATGTTGTTTCAATCCGCAGTGGAGATGATTCTCTTTCGAGTCTACTTAAGCTTTTAATGTTCGTCATACCCACGTCATACATACATACGTATGTATCATACATTCTCTTCAAAAGTGACACAACTAGAGTTGTTTTTCGAAATATATCAGCTTTGTAAGAATTCAGAAGATTTCAATCAAGAAAGACAAATCTAGACTTGTGTCACTTTTGATGAAGATGTTCATAATAACGTTTAATCGATGTGGAAAACAGTCAGACCACTGTTTGGCTCTGATCTAAAGCATTTATGGTCACAGTGGTCACACTGTTTTATTTATTTATTTATTTTTTTTTTTTTTTTGGCTCTTCTCCTTCCACCACGCCACACAGTGGGGCCGCTCCATATATTTTTTGGAAAAAAAATAGAAGGAGTGGTCGTAGAGCATTGAAATTAAGATATTTTGAAAAAATCTTGTAAATCCGCTCACTGCCACGCCCACCTCCCATATAAGTGCACAAGTCAAAATTTTTATTTTTAGACCTAGGGACTTGAAATTCGGGACACTTCTTAATTGAGTTCTTCTCAAAAAAAAAAAAAAACTAAAAATATTGGAGCTGCCACGCCTACTTTGGATTTAACGCCCATCGAAAGTTGGATATTTTACATGGTTTTATTTCCTATCTAGCATTATATGGAATTTTCACATAAATTAAAGAATTTCAATTTTTTCCAAAAGCTTAAACATTGGTTGTCTCCATTCAAAAGAAGATAATACCCTCAACAGCATTCCGCGAACGATATTAGCCTCCGAAATCACCGAAAATATCTCACAAATCCATTCCGCTTTTCTAGTAAAGCATGCCAAGTTAAAGTGTGTCATAGAAAGATATTGATGTTATTTTACATTGAAATGTTACTAAATTTCATTACGCCTACATATTCGTAAACAAAAATAATGCTTGATTTATAAATCGTTCCATGTTTTAATTACGTAAGACCTAAAAATATGCCGCATTTTTTGTCTTATTGAGCATTTGTATGAAATATTGCTGTGACTTTTGAAATTCAAATCGATGTTACTTACAGAAAAGGTATTAGAAGGTGAATTCTTTTTATTTATATTGAAAGTATAGACTCGTACCTTCCACTTGTATATAGTAAGATGGCCAAGCAAGGCAAAGCACATAAAGTTTTTTTCCAACAAAAAATTAGAAGTTGATATTTTTTACTCTAATTTCTTTAAAAATTATAATAATTATTCTACTTTTCCAATTTTAATTATTTTTTTTTTTTTTTTACATGAAAGAGTTATTGCTATATCTACTTATTTTCACCAAAAAATAAAACAAAGGCAATAGCTTTGGATTTTCACATAAAAAAATGTTCTCTATTTGGACTACAATTTTAATCTGAAATTTGATGAAAAACATTCCCTTGACTTTTGTTAGTTTTTTTTAAATAAAAAAGTTAAATTTTCATAAAAAAGAATGTTGAATTCCTCATATCCAAATATTTCTTTAAAAAAGTGAAACATTAAAAAAATTTTGAAATTCAAATGTTGAAAAATCCTATTTTTTCCACTGATGCCCCACTGTGCGCCATTGCGTTTTTGTCTTTCTTGCTGATTTATTAATTTATTTTTATTTTAATTTTTATTTATTTCTATTTTATATTTTATTGATTTTCTCTTGAGTGACTTTGTCGTTTCGCTTTATTGAATCGGCGATTGGAAATCGTCGGGCAAGAAATTTGTGCGTGCATTGAGACGAATTAATTGATAGACCGATTACCAATCGCGTGAGATGCCCTCATGCGGTCGGTTGTACACATGTAGTACATACATACATACAAATATGCTTGTCTGTTTGTAGATGTGTGTATGTAGCGCGACATTAAGACGAACTTCCATTAATAGATAAATGTATATGTACCCAGCGGGAAATTATATCCTGCATGACAAAGTCATCAGTGATATCATCGATGACATATACATACATAGGTGACAGTATCATGCATGACACCTTGGGGGAAATGTCATCGTAGAGGGATGCTGCTCATTTACTTGAATCTCATTGGCTACTGAAATTTAAATATGGGTGGGTGTTAGCATGAAGTGGCGTAGTGGATGAGTGCTCGACTCAGAATCCGAGGATTGCGGGTTCGA
>CM035806.1:9372213-9474713 GCA_020466095.1 Chlorops oryzae | reverse complement strand
TCAATTGAAAATAAGCCACAAGAAAAAAAAAATAAAAAACATTAACAACTCTAGATAAAACTGAAATTGTCAATTTAATTCAATAATTTTAAATCCTCAAAAAAGAAAATTTTTTTATTAAAAAATGAAATTTCCGAGTTTTGTCATTGACGGCAACAATAAAGCAAAAAGAGTTGACACATTTTATTTATTTTTCCTTTATATCCGAGCGCCAATCTAATCGGTTTTTACTGTCACATGTTGTCATGTTGGTTATCGAAGCAAATAGAAAAAGGCAACAGCAACAACAACAACAACAACAATGACACCAATAACAACAACAAAAACGTCTTTTTCAGCTCATCAAAAATAAATTAAGATAAGTTTTATTATTTATTTATTAGTCATAAAACGATTTGGCTGTGTGTGTTTATTTCTTTGGGAAATACGATATCGGAAGTTAAATAATTCAGACATTAAATTATGAATTCAAAATAAATCAAAGGCCTTTGAACACTGTCAGAGTCCTAAGTTTTATATATACTTATATGCATATGCCTATGGAATGCAGTGCCATATGTTGTTAATAAGAGCACAGCCAGCGTTTGCTGCTGAGGAAAGCTTAAAAATATAATCCATAAATAACTCGATAGACGAGATAGAGTCTTAAAGGTCATCTTTGAAATGTTCCTTGCTCGCCTGTTCAGCTCAAACTGACAGAGAAGTGCGCATAAACACAATATTCAGATGTGAAGCAATGATGTTGCTTTCGGACAATTTCCCCCCATTTCGAGGGACTTTCTCGATGTAATTTTGTCGAACCAAAACTAAGAACTTCATATGTTTGGAAAGGATTTCCCCGGGTCCGCAAAACGCGACCAATTCCTCCATTTCGTCCCCTCCTACAGCCTCTAGGTTCCATTTTATTGTATCCATTCAACGCTGTTTCGGACGCCCTCGTTGCCTGCACCCTTGAATTTTAAGCGTGTAACCCTAAGCCAAGCTGTCCTCAATTGCTCTCAGAACGAGTCCATGCCAATTAAAATTGTTTAAAAAAATTTTTGTCAGGAGATCTTAATGCAATTTTCTCTCGGTATTTGGCCTGCTTAATACGAAAAAAATATTTAAAATAATTCTTTATGGAAGCATTTTTTTTTAATAATAATTTTAGAAAAAAACAATTTTGAAGGCGGTATTGCAGCTTCTTCCAGCAGAACTCTACAGTAGTGCATCATCCGATTTGAACAGTTTATTTCTCAAATCAAAGAAAATTAATCCTACTAAGACTTTTTCTTGCATAATTCTAAGATCGATTAAGAAGGTTATGTTCTGTAGCCTTTAAACTTTAAAATACAGATATTTTTTTTAGAGGAAATTCATGAACTTTTTCCCTCCACCCGGGCATATAAAGAATCGATCACAAAGATATAAATTTTTTAATATTTTTATCTTATGTTGGTTCTTTACCAAACAAAATACGATATTGAATATCAAAATCTCTGCATAAATGGCAAATATAATAAATGAGTGAATAAAGGCATTATCAAGCGATGGAAATGTAATTATCAAATCAATCGATTTAAAGTCTGAATAAAAGACAATTAATACGGCTATTAAGCAATTTAAAGGAACTCTTATTATGCAATATTGTTTTTCGTTTTATTGAGTTCATATCATCTCTCATCACATCGACATCGATTGAGTAAAATGAAATAATTGAATGCACAAAAAACTGTTGCTGCTGCTGCTTCGTGGCTTTCAAAATCTTCGTCATTGAATTTAATTGAATTTATGTTTTGTACTTATGGTTTTCAAATTATATTAGAATTATTTCTGGTTTTTTTTTTTTTTTTTTTTGCTATTTTTGGCAGCAACATTAATAAATGTCATTTGAGTTGAAGCGTAAATCTAAAAAAAAAACTTGTCACCTCTATTTCCCTATAAATCCAGCGAAGCATTCGCGGAGCTAAAAATAAAAAATTCCCAGAAAAATTAAAAATTTAATTTGTTTCGACAAATTTATGAACGCGTCCGCAAACAAAAGAGAAAAAAAAAAAAAAATTTTTTTTAAATCAAAATAAAAAAAATTAAAAAAATAAAAAAAAAATTAAAAAAAAAAAAAAAAAAAAATATTTAAAAAATACGAAAAAACACTGAAGAGATTTTTATCACATAAAACGTGATTGAGTTAATAGGGTTTGTAATCGGGGGAAACTCGCTGGGATGAGATGAGCTAAACTAATTCGGAATGACACATTTTGAACGCCAAATCGATAGTTTATTAGCATTTTTCTTTTTTTTTTTCGCACAATTTGAATGGCAAAATGTACAGTGAAACCTTCTTTCGATGACTTTCCATTTCCACTAGTCTGAATTTAACAGTTTTCTCTCTTTCTGCATCCATCATAAATTCTCCTTTTCAATCCAGGTCGTGTGGTTTCACAGTGTTGGCAAAAAATGAAATGTGCAAACGATAATAGTTGGAAAAATGCTTGCGAAAAAAAGACGCGATTCGATCTTGACGCTTTCGATTTGACTTGAATTTAAATGCACTTTCAGTCCTCACAAAAAAAAAAAAATAAAATTATTCAAAAAACATAAGTATATGTATGTGTTTATGTATACATACCCTGCAGGAAATGTCAATAGTGAATCTATACTCTTTATACTAGTACTACTGACCAGTTAAACCCGTTGCAATGCTTTGCGTTATTGACATTTAACATTAAGTTGTCATTGAATGTCAACAGTAGACCGAAAAACTATTGACGAACTATTGACGACCTATTGACGTCGGTACTATTTTATAGACAAAAGGAGTACTCTTCCGCTTTATAAGGAGACATGTTGTTGACATGGTCAATAAAGATGAACTATACCTCTTGACAGTACAGTTTCTATAATGACACCGCCCATAAATACTGTTGACGTTGGAACTAGTTCTCTTGTCTATATTGACGTCAATATAGACATGGGGCTATATGGCGACAGGCTTCCTGCAGGGTATATTATATACATATATGTATGAATGTTATCTTAATCGATGATTTATATGCCTTCCGAATGCGCAGTGTCGAGTTTAACCCCTATCCTGTATTTCAAAAAAATGTACAATAAAATATTAACACTCATCGGGAGAAGAACTACATATAAATCCTAGAGTGAACTTTACAGATCGATTTATTCCACTTGAAACATTTGTTTCATAACAATATTTCATGCTATTTTAATGATTTTGGACAAAAGATTGGTTGGAAAAATAATACAATTTAAAAGCGGTTTCACCCAAGGATAATAGATTATAAGGTTACGACAATCAGAGTTCAAAATTTGATTCTTCGGCGCGCATGTACACTTGTGACGTAGAGTTTAAAGTATTCTGATTGGTTGAAATTAATAAAAAAAAATTTTTTTGACAGATGAAAATTTTCAAGATAAAAAATTTAAATTAAAGAATTTATGTGTTTAGAGCGTTGCCACTGACTTTTGAAAAACATACTACCAATTTGAAACTTTTATCAAACCTAATTTTTACATACACACATCGTCCTTAAAATAAGATATTCTTGTAAAATGACCAATTAACAAAACAAGATAAAGCACATTCAGCAACTTGAATTACATAATAGTAAAACTCAAAATTTTTTAAAGAAATATTTTTCAAAATTTACACAGCCATGTGGCAGCACCAACAAAAACGTCACAAGTGCTCGAATAAAACAAAAATCTGCGCATGTCGCGTAATCTTATATTCTAGCATTCTTGGGTTTCATCCATGAATACATGATAAGGGTTAATCAAGTGAACATCGTATTCAATTCAGTTTCACTTTGAGTGTCTCTTGGAATTATTGCAATATGCACACAACGAAAAGAGATCGAAATAACAGAAAATCGATTAAAAAACAAACAAAAAACAAAAAAAATAAAAAAAAAACAGATTGAGAGACAAACGACAAAGCATTGAGCGACAACATAAATTAATAAATGAATAGGAAATAAAAATAAATAGAAATGAATAAAAAATTAAAACATTCACTTATTTTGATGGAATACAGCGAAACGACCGATAGATTGAGAGACCAACCGATAGTCGCATAAATCTGTATTCAATTTTGCATATTATTATGTATCTATGTACGCTTAAAGTTTTATCAAAACCGGAACACGTCGGGGGGTATTACTGTATTTAAAGCTTCAACTGTGACTCGACTTTGAGCAGACTTGAATTTATCGGTCCGGTCGATCGGTTGCAGTTCGATTTCAGCTCGATTTCCTCTTTCGTTAAGCGCATTTTCTTCGTTTAGACAGAAATTCTTAATGGAAATGTTTGATGTCAAATTCGAAATGGACGAAACACTATTCAATCAGGCCTCGTGAGAGAGAAGAGAGAGAGAGATAGAAAGATAGAAAGATAGAAAGATAGAAAGATAGAGTGAAAGATAATAGAAAGATAGAGAAAAAGATAGAAGATAGAAAGATAGAAAGATAGAAAGATAGAAAGATAGAAAGATAGAAAGATAGAAAGATAGAAAGATAGAAAGATAGAAAGATAGAAAGATAGAAGATAGAAGATAGAAAGATAGAAAGATAGAAAGATAGAAAGATAAAATAATAGAAAGATAGAAAGATAGAAAAGATAGAGAAGAAAATAGAAAGATAGAAAGATAGAGAGAAGAGAGTAGAAAATAGAAAGAAGAAAGAAAGAAAGATAGAAAGAAGAAGATGGAGAGATAGAATGAAGAGAGAGAGAAGAAGTCGAGAGATAGAATAGAAGAGAAAAGAGAAGAAGATGAAGTTAGAAAGAGAGAGATGAGAGATAGAATAGAGAAAGAGAGAAGAGAGAGAGAGAGAGAGAGTGCAGAGATAGAATGAGAGAGAGAAGAAGAGAGGCGAGAGATAGAATGAAGAGAGAAGAGAGAGTGAGAGATAGAGATGAGAAGAGAGAGAGAGTCGAGAAAGAGAATGAGTAGAGAAAGAGAAGATAACGAGAGATAGAATAGAGAAAGAGAAGAGAGAGAGAGTGAGAAGAGAAGAGAAAGATAGAAAAGAAAGATGAGAAAAGAGAGAATAGAAGAGAAGAGAAGATAGAGAAGAGAGATAGAATAAAGAGAAGATGAGAGAAGAATAAGAGAAGAAGAGAGAGAAAGAGAGAGAAGAGAGAGAGAAAGAGAGAGAGAGAGAGAGAGAGATAGAGAAGAAGAGAGAAGAGAGAGAAGAGAGAGAGAGAAGAGAGGAGAGAAGAGAGAGAGAAAAGAGAGAGAAAGAGAGAAGAAGAGAAAGAGAAGAAGAGAGAGAGAGAAGAAGAGAGAAGAAGAGAGAGAGATAGAGAAGAGAGAGAAAGAGAAGAGAAAGAGAGAGAGAGAGAAAGAGAGAAAGAGAAGAAAGAGAGAAAGAGAAAGAGAAAGAGAAGAAGAGAGAAAAGAGAGAAAGAGAGGAGAAAGAGAGAGAAAGAGAGAGAAAGAGAGAGAAAGAGAAAGAGAGAGAAAGAGAGAGAAAGAGAGAGAAAAGAGAGAGAAAGAGAGAGAAAGAGAGAGAAAGAGAAAAGGAGAAAGAGAAAGAGACAAAGAGAGAGAAAAAGAGAGAGAAAAGAGAGAAAAGGAGAGAGAAAGAGAAAAAGAGAAGAGAAGGAGAAGAAAGAGAGAGAGAGAAAGAGAGAGAAGGGGTGAGCAAAATGGCCCAAAAAATTTCTTACAAAGCAGGCTGAAAACGATTTTTCCATGGTGGTTCTTACTCGGGCATTGCTGACGTAATACTGTGTGCTTCGAATTTCCCTCAATTGACTCAAGGGAACTCCTCCAGGAGACTCTGAATTACCATGAAATATCTCTGAGACTGACTAAAGAGACCATTTGTTTTTTTTTTTTTTTTTTTTACTCTTCATAGAAGCTTAAAGGCGGCCCTACAATGTCTATAAATTTCGATCTAAATCGATGAACTTGTATTTTTGTCGTACGATTGAACCTTATCAATGAAAGGATCATATTTCAGTGATGTGTCATGCGTACTGTCTTCAAACTGAGTTTTCGCGAACGCGGGTTCAGATTAGAAGACGTTTTCGTGAAAACTCATAGGAAACCAACAAGGAAAGGAGAGCGGTTTATGTTGACCACAGCCCGGAAACTCGCTCAGAGTTGCATTTTCGAGTACCAACTAAATATTTTTAACTTCCTAATGTAAACACGAACTTACTAATCGTAAGCTATGGTTGGTTGGTTATTGTGGCTGCCACCATAAAGGGCGACATACTAAGTCTCCACTTGGGCCCGTTGTGATACCACAAAAAATGGGAAAACAAAGAAGAACAGAAACAGAAAAACGACACAACTAACAGCCACGCCCGAGCTGGGAGTTGAACTCAGAGAGAACTCTCGCATCGTAAGTTGGCATCTCAACCAACTACGCCATGGAGACCGACTGATTGTAAGCTATAAATGGAATGAAATGAAAGAAAGAAAAAAAAAAACCACTCGGGATATTTCTCCCAGTGAAAACCCACCCATTGAGAAACTCTACAAAATAAGCTTTGATTTTTCAAAAATGAAATGAAAATTTTTGAAGCATAAAAAATTGAAAAATAAACATTTTAGAAGAAAATGAAATACTAGGAAAAAAGGAGCGAAATTTTTGATTTTTTTCTCTGTGAAATTTTCGTAGATTCTTGGTTTTATATATATATATATATATATATTTTAAATATTTTGTATTTTTTTTTTTTACTTTTGTTTTTGTGGTTTTTGTTTTTTTGTGCAACATAAAAAGAGCAGCATAATGGAGATGCCAAAGATATGGACAAAATCCTATATACAAAGACCACGGCATAATATAGAATCGCATGTGTTGATTAAGAACAAGAAATACATACCGTCGTACGATAGACTGTGCAGTCCAACGACCATCAAGAAATTACTGGAATGGGAGTACGGCCGGACGTGGCTGGAGGAGAAGAGCCTCTATATAATGAAAGTTCAAAAGAAAGGAGCCCAAAAGAAAATTCCGAATGACTATGAAAAATGGATAAAGAAAAGATACCCGAAAAATCATAAGAAAAACATAAAAATTGTTGCAAAAGCCGGCAAGGGTCCGCACAAGTGACAAACAAAATAAATAAATGAAAAATAATAATATGAATGAATTATAATAAATAATAATATTAAATAAAAAGTAATAAATAAATCAAAAATAAATAAACAAACAAAGCGCTAAGCGAAGTGACAGAGGAGTCGCCCTTAAAATTCCAGTAGCGCAAAACAATTCAAAAAGTACACAAATATAGAAGAAGAAATAATCAAAATAAAAATAATAAAAATAAAAATAATAAAAATAATAAAAATAATAATAAAAATAATAAAAATAAAAATAATAAAAAATAAAAAAATAATAAAAATAATAAAAATAAAAATAATAAAAATAAAAATAATTAAAATAGAAATAATTAAAATAAAAATAATTCAAATAAAATTAAAAAATAAAATAAAAGACCAACGAAGAAAGACAACAACAAAAAAAAAAAAAAAAGAAGAAAAGTAAATTGTGCTTTTGTGGTTCTGTAATCGTAATCGTGAGTCTTTGACCTAATAAAGAGTGTGAAGGTGTATCTTTGAATATCGTTTTTTGTTTTCTTTCATTTCACCCATGAAAGCAGACAGCCCGACGCTAAATATGTCCGATGAACTTTTCCCTGTGGATTTGAAAATAATTCCCGCATTCTTAGGTCACTGGGAAGGTAATATGAAGGGAGCAAGAATATCGAAAATATATCAGCACAATCTTTCTTTTTTCGCTTGAAAAAGGAAGTGCTCCGAGCAAAATATGATGACCTCTGCTTAAAAATTTCCTAAATTCTCGCTCCCTTTATAGTCCCTGCCCGGAGAGCTTAGAAAGCACTTTTGCCAGTTTTTTTTTTTGTTTAGGGGGTCTTCTCATTGAGCAACTTTTTTTTTCGACTTTTTTTTTTTGCATTTATTTATAGCTTGGGTAGTTGTGAATATGCCCCTAAAAGGATTTTTTGAAATTCGAAATAGTTTAGAAGATGTAGCTTTCTTTGTCGAGCAAGATCTGCGCTAAAACGAGTAAATTTTGCGTTGCTTCAAACTTTAAACGCGTTTATCTCGAAACCACGTTTTTCGAACTGGCGGCCATGATATCTCCAGTTCAACTGAACCGATTTTCATGAAACAAAATGGAATCGACGCAGAATTGTCACCATTCTCGGGTGAACCTCGACCATAATTTTAAAAAATTTTTTACTATATTTTTTTTTACACTAAACTACAAAAAAAAAGCCCGAAATTGAAATTTTTTTTTGAATGGCCGCCATTTTGTCAAAAAAAATCACAAAATTAAGCTTGAGGTTCACCCGCGAATTACATCTATACTGATTATAACCCCGTTTTTTTTTCCATTTCGGACGCTCCGGAGACCCGGAATCGTGGCCGCCGTGACGACACCTTTTTTTTTTCACCACCAACTTTGAAGTCTCATTACTTTTTGAACAGCCCACGTATCGAGGCAAAAAAATTTTTTTATTTACTTTGAACCTTTTGTAATACAATAAATAAAAAAAGTTTTCAATTATTCTTTGCGTTTTCAAATAAGAATTTTTTTAAAAAGGGTCCAAAAAACGGGTTTTCAATGAGAAGACCCCCTTAAGTAGAATATTCCCCTGAATGTCTCAAAACAAGGCGAAAAATCTCTTAAATATTATTTTTGAAATCTTCTAAAAACAAAAACTAGGTCCCATAAAAGTATCC
Source organism: Chlorops oryzae (assembly GCA_020466095.1). Lineage (NCBI taxonomy): Eukaryota > Metazoa > Arthropoda > Insecta > Diptera > Chloropidae > Chlorops > Chlorops oryzae. The sequence goes on along the minus strand of CM035806.1, from coordinate 9,465,982 downwards.
CTGACCACTTTTCTGCCTAGGACTCCACTCAAGAACATTAATGTGTTTTAATTTAGGGGAGATTCCCCAGGCAGAATTAAAAAAAAATAATAATCTTCTGGGAAGATTTCCCCGGGAATATTGAAAATCGGGCATCGGTTCGTCATTTGCCCGAGACGAACTGGCGTTTAGTTTTATTTTATTTTTGATTTTTTATTTTCAAGGATTTGATCAAAACAATTTTAACACTTAGCAAATGCAAATGTTTGACGGCATGGAGGACATGGGCGACGACAACGTGGCACTTTCTCATCCCTTCTATGAGTCTCAAATCAAATACAAAAGCACTAAGAGACATGTTTAAAAGGAACAAAAGGAAAGTTAGGAACTCATTCTTTGGAAAAAAAAAAACAAAAAAATAGAACGAAGACCAATGCGATGGTGTAGCGGAAATGGGAGGGGAAGAGCAGCAAGAGAAATGGGAAAAAGACAATTGGAATCCAGTGTCTTGTCTGTGTAAGACGATTTCTTTTTAGAGTTTCTACATTGACTCCTTCAGCGTCCGCCGTGTCGTGTCGCCTCGCGTCGCATCTCATCTCATCACGCCTTTTCTCGTCGCGTCTCTTCTCGTCTCGTCAAGTCGTCTCTTGAAGTGTTCGTGAGTACGTGTTTCTCGATTACGCTGACGGCAGCAAGACTCGAGTGTATCTTGTACTTCAATGCTGCAGTCTCAATTGAGATCTAACTGCCTTTCTTGTCGACTTGCAGACAAGCGTTTTAAGTTTTTTTTTCTTCGTTTTTTTTTTTTTTTTTTGCTTCTTTCTTTTCTCATTCGTTTTCGTTTTGCTCTCATTGAATTCCATTTGACTTACTGTTTCGGAGTTTTGAGTAGACAAATTGAAAATTCCTTGGCATTGTTTGTTGCAACACTTACCGCTTACTTGATGATGTCTCAGCCTCAGTCTCTGTCACAGTCCTCAGTCTCAGTCTTACCGCCTCTATCGCTATCGCTATCGTTGCCGTCGTCGTCGTCTCTGGCTCTTCGGCGCCGTTGGTCATGTATTTGCCACCCCACTTAAGCGCACTCATAATTGAAAAGCGCTTGAATGTGTAAAAAGTGGGAAACGAAATTGGCTTTTCGGACTTCGGACGCCTTCGGCGGCCATTTACTTCCCATTCATGTACTTGGAATAAACTTATGCATTTATTTTTATGTTTGTGCATATGTTTATGTTTGTTTGTATGCCTTCATATACTCGCTAGTTTTAATTTTTCATTTTTTTTTTTTCTCTCTGCTTTCAGTTTTCAGGTTTTTCCCGAACTATTAGCATGACTCGTTTCGGAATCGTTTAGTTGAGGTTTTCATTGTTCTCGCGGTGATTGCTATTGTTCTTGTTTCCGAGCGCTGCTTTCTATTGTCATTGTTGTTGCTGCAGTTGGCTACCGTTTCGTTTATGCTTTTCTTTTCTATTTCTATTTCTATTCTCTTCGATTCGGTTCTCGGTTCTTTAATTTTCTGCTGCCTTCCCATTTGGAGTCCAAAGATATGGGCGTACTTCTAACTGTGGATGGAGGAGAGTACAATCAACTTTATGCCTGAAGTATTCCTTGTTTTTTCATGTAATTTCTTTTTTTTTTTAATTATTTACGTTATTTTCGTGATGTTTTCTTCCTATTCTTTCTTTGTATTTATTTTTATTTTATTTACATATTTTTTTTTTTTTTTTTAATAATAGGATTTGAAAGTAGGTGACCACAAACTTTATTTAAATTAATGGAGATAAAACGAGAGGGAATTTTGCATATTGGCAAAAGACATTCTGGGAATTGTATTTTCTTCGAAAAAAAAATTTACTTTCCGGTATTTAACACATAAATTCTTCATTAAAGTGAAACCATCTAAAAAATTTTTTGTTATTCTGGTTTTTTACATATCCTTTGAATTCTCCAAAATCTTTTTTCCATTTGCATATTCTTTCATTAAACTTAAATTCGGAATTTTGCTATTGCTAGTCTTCTATTCTCGTTTCTCTCTCTTCTCTCTAAAACTCTTTTCTCTTTGTCTTTCTTCTCATCTCTGAATTCTTCTCTTCTATTCTGACTCTCTCAAATCTCTTTCTCGTTTTCTCTTTCTCTCTTTCTTCTCTCTCTTCTCTCTCTCTTCTCTTCTTCTCTTCTCTCTTTCTCTCTCTCTCTCTTTTCTCTCTCTTCTCTCTCTTCTCTCTCTTTCTCTCTTCTTCTCTCTCTTCTCTCTTCTTCTTCTCTTTCTCTCTTTCTCTCTCTTTTCTCTCTTTCTCTCTTTCTCTCTTCTCTCTTCTCTCTCTCTCTCTTCTCTCTCTTTCTCTTCTCTCTCTTTCTCTCTTTTCTCTCTTTTCTCTTCTTCTTCTCTCTTTTCTCTCTTCTTTCTCTCTTTTCTCTTCTCTTCTCTCTCTTTTCTCTCTTTCTCTTCTCTCTTTCTCTCTCTTTCTCTCTTCTCTTTTCTCTCTTCTCTCTTCTTCTTCTCTCTCTCTCTCTCTCTTTCTCTCTCTTCTCTTTCTCTTTTCTTCTCTTCTCTCTCTTCTCTCTCTTCTCTCTCTTTCTCTCTCTTTCTCTCTCTTTCTCTTTCTCTTCTTTTCTCTCTCTTCTCTCTCTCTTCTCTCTCTTTTCTTCTTTTTTCTTCTCTCTCTTTCTCTCTCTTTCTCTCTCTTCTCTCTCTTTCTCTCTCTCTTTCTCTCTCTTCTCTCTCTTCTCTCTCTCTCCCTTCTTCTATCTTTCTCTTATTCTCCCTTTTTCTATCTCTAATTTTCTTTCTTTTTCTCTTTTTCTCTCTTTTAATCTCTCTTTTCCCCTTTCTATATCGATCCCTTTATTTCTCTTTCGCTCTTTCTCTCCCTTTCTATCTTTATTGAATTTTTTTCTCTCTCTCTCTTTCTTTCCCTTTCTTTATTTTTATCTTTCTTTCTCTTTACCACTTTCTCTCTTTCTCTCTCTCTCGCTCTCTATTTCCTCCTCATTCTATCTCTCTCTAAATCTCTCTTCCTTTCCTGTAAACATTTCCTCTGGGTGGACACCTTTGTTTTTTTGGTCCCAAATAAATCGATCGCTCTCTGTGACATTTTTCCCTTAGCGAGGGGAAAGCACTTCAACACACGAGAACTTTTCTTGCACATACAAGACCCGAAAACGTTTTTCCGGAAGTTCAAGAATATCACACTCGATTAGCCACCTCAAATTCGTGACTTTTGAAACAAAAAAATGTAAACGACATCGGCTTTAAGCCCAACACACGATATTAACACAAATTTTTTTCATTTTTTCTTTCTTTTGGGTTTTTTTTTTTTTTTGTTTATTCTTTTGAGCCCTCCCTCCTACAATCGTTACAGTTGCCCTTGTAAAATATTGCTTCTCATATATCATATTAGCTCCTATAAATCAAGTGCACTTCTTCTTTATCTCTTCACTGTACACACACCACAAAAAAAGCAGGAAAGAAAAAAAAAAAAAAAAAAAGACGAGTGGAAAAAATAAAGAGCATTACGTATTTTCACAATGACCGAATCCGTAATCAATTCGAAATGGTAATGGAAATGGAAACGAAAATGAAAACTATAAACAAAATGCGCTTAAAACCCACAAAAGTGGCTATAAACTAAGCCATAAAAAATAATATGTATCAGAAAAAGAAATCTTTATTAACTGCCAAATTCTATGTAAACAGTGTTGTACATTTGTATTTACTACATTTTTTTTCCTGTCGGCTATAAATAAAAGAAAATGTTTTTTTCGCCTTTTTTTTTTTTTTGTTGGATCTATTCGGTTTGGGTCGCTCGATTCGACATGGAAGCTCATATAGAACCCAAAAAAAAGACAAACAAACAAACAAAAAAAAAAAAAACAAACCGGAGGGAAAAAGAAAAATAAAACACGAAGAGGAAAGAAAAAAGTTTTTATGCCGTAAGCTGAAAGTCTGGCCGGGGGACCGTGGAGCGAGGACAGGGTACCCTACAAAAACAAAACACACAGCGATGAGGAAGAAAAAAATCGATAAGCCGCTTGTGTGCACGATTCCATGTCACTCAACAATGTTTTACAACAACAACAACAACAACAAGAAGAAGCACAAAAACTACAACAACAACAAAATCACAATAACAAAACCAAGAAGAAACAACCTTAAACCGAAAACAGGGCTCGCCCCACAGCCATTTCGGAATGGACGCGCGGCTCTTACAATTTATGCTTTATCTAAAAAAAATTTCCTATGATTAGAGTGCTGCAGAATGGAGACTGAAGACAGAGAACAAGAGATATGGAAAGGAGGAGAGAGTGTGAGTTTGAAAGAGTGTGGTAATCAGGGGGGAAAAGCGTGATATAGTGAGATCCCAGCAGGCAAAATGAGCTCACAAAATTGAAAATTTCTATTGTAGCTCAAAATGAGCTTAAGAAGAGCTAAATATGAGATTGAAATTGAAAACCGGAAATCAAACTCGTTGTGATCTAATAATGAGCTCAAAATGACTTCAATCCTTGTTTTTTTTTTTTTTTTTTTTTTTTTTTTTTTGAGCATAAAATGACGTATTTGTGAGCTAATACTGACTGAAATGAAATTTTCTAATTTATGAACTGATAAAAGGTCCAAAGCCTTCTAGTAGAGCATATTCAAAAATTTGTCACAGTGCGCTACATATTAACCTCACGTTTTAAATTTATATACACTTTTTAACAAAACATTCAAATCTCGGAAAAGGCATTTGATAAATATAAGAAGCACTAAATAATCCGTAAGACTTACTGCTCTCTGCTTCTTCCCTGTAGTTAAGCTAACGTGGCGAATGGATATCCCCCCAGACACCATCGTTATAGGGTCTCAGAATTGGGGAAAATAAGCGCCTTTTCTCTTGCAAATAATTCAATGCGTAAAAAAAAAAAATTTATCTTTAGTTTGCCTGCATGGGGAATCGAACCCACAGCCATCAGATTGCAAACCAAGCACGCTACCGCTACACTATTGACGGCCTTATATTCTCAAGTTTTTAAATCAAATCTGAACATTTCTTTTCTTTCTTACTGGACCTGTCAAAGAAAATGAGCTAAATATGAAGTAAATGTGATATATCTATGAGCTATAAATTTATCTCATATTTAGCTCATACTGATCTTCGAAAGGTGCTCCAAATAACTCATATATATATGTATACCTCATATTTATCTAACATAGCGCTATTTTGGACTTAAAACAAAAAATTTTCAAATCATAAATAGCTCATATTGAGCTTTTTTGCAGCTAAAATGCCTGTTGGGATATATGTACAATGAACATTGAGGCTGGCAGAGGGCGAAAATATTTCTTATTTTTATATTCTTTCATTTATTTTGACTTATTTGTTGATTTGACGATTTGTCTGTATGACTTATCGTCTGTCTTTTGTCTTCTGTCTTTTGTCTTCCGTTTTGCCTCCTCCGTCCTCCATCCGTCGTCTGTCGTTTTGACGCTTTCTATTAACTTCAGCAAACCGCATTCGTCAATTTCGAAATGTGCCTACACGTGAGCCTCTTAAGTGGGGGCTTCTTAGCTTTATTTATTTATTATTATTATTATTTTTTTTTTTCTTTTTTGGTCTCACATTATTTCGTTATTGTTTCTTTCTTTCATTTATTTTGTTTGTATACTTCTTCAATGAATGGTTTAAAAAAAAAAAATTTTTTTTTTCCTTTCATACTTATTCATTATTTTTACGAGCCACTCTCTTCAGCGTTCATTGTTATTGCCGTAAATGGAACTCTACTCGCTCGTCTTTTTTTTTTTTTTTTTTTTTTGTAGGTATGTCAAATTTAAAACTGTGTGGCAACACTCAGGAATAGGCAAATGACCAAATCACTTTGGTATCTTAAAGAATTTTTTTCTCTCGTCTTCTTTTGTCTATGTTATAAAGTTGGCTCCATTGTTGTTGTTGTTGTTGTTGTTGTTGTGGGTTTTTTAGAATTCCTTTTATTTTTTAAAATCTCCATTTAATTGCTTAGTTGCCAACTTTTTAGTCAATTTGTTGCGTGAGAACTTTCCAAATCCGATAGCTTTAGTTAGATGACTTAGTTAGAGATGGGAACGCTGATGATGATGATCGAAAAGGTCAAAGATTTCGTATTCAATCATTATATATAGTCTTTCCCAGAGAGACGGACTCTTGCTTTCAGCCCCGTAGAGAAGATTGGGCCGGGCCCGATTCGAGCATTGAATATCCGAGGGATTTCGACTTCTACTTGCAGATGTCGCGCTTTTTGTTCACTTCAAATTATGTCTTAGGGGCTTAGACTGTCCGCAGAGGGCTTTTAGAGTTGTGCCATTTGCCCCGAAGAGCAACAATCTTCCTGTATCCAAAGTTCTTTTCCTAGTGGCGTGTATTCCTTATTAACAAAAATAAAAAAAAAAAACTAAAAAAAAATAAGAGAAAAAAACTGGTCACATGGAAGTAGATCTAGCGACTTTGCACTGCGTCTATCATTGCACGATAAAAAACAATATTTGTTATCGGTAGCACTATTTCCGGCCGGTTATTTAGAGTTTTGTATCTAAATTTTATTTCTTTTGATTTTTTTTTTTTTTTTTTTTTTTTTACACTGTTAAAATGTTTGATCTAACGAAGCGAATGACTTTTAAAATGAATCACTAATTTATTTATCGAGTTTCCTAATCTCTTTGTTAATTCATTGAACGTGTTCTTTTCGGTTTCTTATGGTGGTCGGTCTATTAAAATTCATTTCTCTGAACCTGTCTTCAATTTGAAGTGCTGGAGTTATAGAAAGACCCGTCGATCTTCGAGTTCTGCACTCAGTTCATTTCATTTCCTGTTCTCAAATTCATCTACGGCGTTTCATATCTGTAGACCTGGTGCTATAGGCACACAAATATGAGATTATAACATTAATAAAATAAAATATTAAAATAAAATAAAATAGAAATATGAAATTATATAATAAATAAATATGAAATATATAAATAATAAAATAGAAATATATAAGTATAATAAAATAAAATATATAAGTATATAAAATAAAATATAAATATATATATAAAACAAAAATATATTAAAATTATAACATACCAAACTCGAGGTATTCTCAGAAATGCTTCATAAATCGGCGCCCCGTTGAGGAAGCTCGGTCCTGGTATAAATATAACATGAAGAAAACCGTGAAACCTGTTGGTATTCTAAAAAAAAAAACGAGCCACCCACTCAGCTTTTGTTGAAGGAAGGCCATAGGAAGTTTGAATTTTCGAGTCATCCCACTTTCAAACCCCCATTTTATAGGACTATCTTTTTCTAAAAGCAACAATATCAAAGAAGATTATTAGTTTTAGCCAATTTTGAAGCGACAACAATAAATACCCATTGATTTTGTTCCCAAAATTGAACATCCAGTCCAAAATAGATTAAATTAAGAAGTGACTTTAGATTTCACTCAATTAAGCCCCGTTTATTTGGACATTGAACTTGCTCCATTACTTCTATAAAGAGTACGCAGCCCAATCAAAAAAATGTCAGACCCAAGGATCTCACAATACTTACCTACTATATGTTTCCGGGGTCGCTGAATCCAACATTTTTATCTCTAACGCTCCATCGTGTCTAGATTTTGCCATAGCCTTAAAAACCTTAAACCTTAAAAATAAACCCAAAAACTTCACATGAGAATGCATTTTTGAATTTTATTAAATGATGACCAAATCTGAAGTCGATGGAGCTATAGAGACCTCAAGTTGTTTGGATTCAGCGACCTCGAAAGGCTGACGGCCTTTTCGAAATGATGTCGAACGTTATACTCAGATGAACCCAAAAGAAACATGCTCCACATCGGTTACTGGCCTTTGGGAAAAAATGGCGAACACCTACATATGTATATGGCAAGCGAAGCCTACCCCTGTTGCCAGAACTTGTCCAAGACAACCACACACCTGAGGAATTTGCCGCCGAATTACCTCAAAGAAGAATTACAATTATTTTTTTGCGGGCCTCCTCGGGTACGAAAATGATTAACGTTACGGAGAGATTGACTTTCCAATTCGTGCACTTTAAATTACAAACCATAAGCGCGATATTAATTTATTATAATTAATTAAATTAATTTAAATTGTCGGGGAATTAACAAAAAAAAAAAAAAAAAGAGAGAAATGTCCATTTTCGACAGCTTTGATGACTTCATAAATTATTAAATTAAAATACCTACCATTTAAAAAGCTCGTGAGATCAAGTTAATCACAGTCATTAATGCTTTTTTATTGCTCTGAGATTTTTCTTTTCCTTTTATTATTAGCTTCGTTTTTTTGTTTTTTCTTCTTCTTTCATTTTTATTTCCTCTTGCCACTGTGTGTATTAAGCAACTTCGATAATTTTATTGGCCTGTTGGGTTGACCTAAAAGATTTTGATTTTGTTTGAATATTTATTTTCATATTTTTTTTACCTTGCAACCTTCCATCGACGCACAGTGTCGCGAATCCATACATTTCGTGGCCAAAAAATATATGGAGTTGTCCTAGAGCAGTGCTTCCCAGCGTAATATCTTTCATACAAAACTGAATTGGCTTTGTTGATTCAACACACAAGCTCTGTCGTTTTTTTCACTCATAGAAGCCTCTTAAGCACACATATTCCATGTGAAGAATTGGAGAAATTAGACAAAAATATGGTCTGCTGACAGCATGTAATTAAGAATTGTGGAAATCAAACAACACCAAGCTCCATCCCCCGTATAAAGGGTGGACCCCAATATTCAGAATTTCGGAAAATTGGAAAAACTTAACAAAAATATGTTGCCACGCCCAATCAAAATTAGTTAATAGAGAGTTAGCTTAGGTTAGGGTTAGGTTTAGTTAGGTTACGTTAGGTTAGGTTAGGTTAGGTTAGTTAGAGTTAAGTTAAGTTAAGTTAAGTTAAGTTAATAAGTTAAGTTAAGTTAATTTAGGTTAGGTTAGATTAGATTAGATTAGATTAGATAGATTAGGGATGACTAGGGTACTCATATATATATTTTCGCAGGATAGTCCTATTTTATTAGCCCAAATCCCGCGCCCCGTGAATAGATGGGAAATCCCGCTAAATCCCGCGAAACTCCTTTTTTTTTTATATATAACTCCCAACGCAACATTTTCTGTTATAATTGTACACATTATTCGAAAATGGTAACTCTATTTTTTGTATTTAATGTATAAAAGTAAAGCGTGTGAGAAGAAATTCGCTATTACCATGTCAATACATTCGATAATGAAACACACATCTTGTAGGCTAGAGACGTGGGAATGTGGTATGGGAGAGTTTTTCTCTCTTCTCCTTGCATCCCTAGCCATCGAAAATTTGTTCCATTATAGAAATTTCTTAACGTATAAATAGCTTTGGGACTAATTTCCTTAATTTTTTCATTTGGGGAGCCCTCTCTTTTTAATTTCAGCTGATCCTTCATTTATCCCTTTTTTGTATGCTAAAAATCCCGCGAAAAAAAATTTTCGAAAATTTTCGCGGGAAAACCCTTTTTTTTTTTAGCCAAATAAATATTCGCACCCTAGGGATGACACACTTAGGCCTCTCATGGGCCCTGTATGATACCACGAAAAATGATTAATCAAAGAGAAAAACAGAAAAACTAAACAACATCCGCGACCTGAGCTGGGAGTTGATCCCAGGGCCTCTCACTTCGTAAATTGGCATCTCAGCCAACTAAGGCACAGAGGCCGTCTATTACCTATAAACAAGAGTAAAAATTGTAAAGCTTCATTTTGCGGCATTTTATGCTACTCTCGCGCCACTGTGCGACGATTCGTACTGTACGGTTTTCTTTTCAATTTTTTTCTTCTTCAATTTTTTTTAAATATTTTTTTCTAAAATTTTTTTTCAATTTTTAGAAATATTTTTTCTCTTTTTTTCGTTGCTTGGCGATTTTGCAAATTAGCTCGAAGCGTTAAGACAACAACAGCTAAGCTAACAATTCAAGCTTTTATACGTGTCGTACAACAAAGCCAAAAAGAGCAACAACAATCGCATAAACAATACAAGACAAACTGAAATAGAAACAACAACAATAGCAACAACAACAACAAAAGGCAGCAAATGGCAAATTGGCCATATTAATAGGATTTTCTATTATAAATATTGAACGTGATTATTGTGTTAACCGATTCCGAGTGTGTTTTCTTCTATTTTGCAATTTTCACTCGACTTCTCACATTTCCCTCTGCTCTTCTCTACCTCGTCAATTCTCTCGTGTCTCGTATCTAATTGCAGGTGAGTGTGCAGCCCATCGTGATTTCGAGGAATTGAACGAATTAAGAAAAATTGAATTATTATTTTCACTGTAAAATGGCAGGCAATCGAACTATTTAATGACAGCAATTAGGGCGATAAACCGGCTCGAATGGACTTAATTGTATAAATGTAAAAACATATAGCCTATATAGCTATGTATGTCATGTGTGTGTGTGTGTTGTATGAACTAAGCAGTGTAATTAAATCCATCGGCGATTAAGCCAAAACGGACTGTGCCCGACGATTTAAGGCGGCGCAATTTAAGTGCGAACGCAACGCAGTGCAACGCCAGGTCGGCTGGGGTTCATTGGCGAAATTGATTATGGGCTAATTGTAATGAAATCGGTGTGAATAAGTTAAAGGGTCGGTATTGTTGATTTAAGGTTGTTGCAATATAAAAGCAAATACATATGTATGTATACTCTTTTGAAAGACTTGCCTAAGACACTAAGGTGTAAACTATTTCGCCTTGGCTGGAGATTGGGATGTGGGCTTTTATTTTATCGATTAAGCATTTATGAGTACCCTATTTAGATATGTATGTCTTTAAGTCGAATGTACATATGCATGTATGTGTGTGTGTATGTATGCAAATATGTATGGATGCACATATGCATGTGTGTATATATGTGTTTATAAATGCATGAATGAATATGTGTCGAAGAAAAGGCGATAAAGATTTTGACCGTTTTAAGACCGCTTAAGAGGCTTAAATGTACATACATACATACATAGCTTAATTGTAAGACCAGAAATACAACCGTTAAGGGTCATTGCTATGAAGCAACGTTTCAAATGCCATCCTATGGAGTTATTTTCGTTAAATTTTTATGAATATTTATTTTGATTGAAATTGTTTAACCCATCCATAGCAAAATCGAACTTTTTTTTTTATCTTCTGATATGTAATGAAACGGCTGGATTTGAAACTTCATCACTTCGGCTTTAATCTAGGACAGCACTGGGTGAATGGTTGGAAATGAAAGGGTTAAATGTAATTTTTTTTTTTTTTAATAAATAATTATTTAAATATGATAAAAATGCCGAAAATAGTTTCTCAACGCGTAACACAAATATAGCCTCTAATGTTTAACTGAATTTTTTCAATCTTAATCCAGTGTACTCCTAATGCAGTGTGCTCCCTCCTTGCGGACACCCCTCTTAAACGGACACTTTTTGGGAATGCTCTAGTATTCCTGCTTCTACAATAAGTAGTTTCCTCTTAAGCGGACATATTATTCGGTCTCGTAGGTGTCCGCTTAAGAGAGAGAGAGAGAGAGAGTACACTGTATTGTATTTACAGCCCTTAGGATTTTGATCCACCCAAAATTTTGTTAATGACCGCCTATTAGAGACATAAGAGAAAAATACTTTAGAGCTGAGTTTCATACATACATAATATGACACAATACATCATCAAAAATAATACATACATACATACATACATCCATATCAATAATTCATACATACATACATACATACATACATCATACATACATACATACATACATACATACATACATACATACATAATCATACATACATACATACATACATACATACATACATATACATACATACATACATACATAACATACATACATACATACATACATACATACATACATACATACATACATACATACATACATACATACATACATACATAACATACATACATACATACATACATACATACATACATAGATACATACATACATACATACCTTTTCATTTACATTGAAATTGTAATCATGTTGAGGAGCATTTCCCGCTGCAAAACAACGCGGACGCAGCATGTTGCAGGACCAAAAAAAAAAACGTTACAAAGTTAAGCGAAATTCGAAATTTGGATTTTGAAATGTTGGAAAAAATTGCATTTTCTTAATTCATTTGCTTCGATTTTCAGACTTTGCGACTTTTTCGAAAAAAATATTCTGGATTAAGTTTACTATGGCATTATATAAATCATTGCTTAAGCCCCCCCTGCCCCCTCATGTCAGCGTAATGGAACAACGAATGATCTGCAATATTCGCGCGGCCGCTGCCTGCCGTCGTCATTGTCATCGTGTCCTCGTCTGTTTGCGCTTTGCACACGCAAGCATCGCAAATGTTTCCTTACTAAATTGAAGTGGAAACATAGCAATTTTCAGTATTTTTCAACATCGTCATAAATTTGTAAAACAAGCGAATCCGAAACGGAATCAGAAACTAAATGCGAAAGCACAAGATAAAGCTGCGAAGCATACTCAACGTCGAGCCAGTCACTCAAGTGATTAATTACATGAAGCAAAATTAATTTGCTGCACAGAAGCACAGCGGCACAGCGGCACAGTAGAAGCGTGGACGCAGCAAATGCAGAAAATGCAGCAACTGTATTGAAGGGGTCGGGTCGGCGGTGGGGGCGGCCAAGGGGGCAGTGGTAAGAGCTTGAGCGATCTTGTGTGAGAAAGTAGTGCGCGTTCATAGATAAATTTGTTGAAATTATGTTGACAGCAATCGTTGTATAGAGAGTAGATACACACAACCGATGGGGTCGGCGAGAGAGGACCGGAGAGAGGAGAGCGGTGGAATACAAACAGCAAAATCTAGTGTTAAAAGAAAATGTGCTGCGTTTCGCTTAATTGAAAAGAAAATGAATGCGTTTCTTAATGAGGAAAAAGAAAAACAAATGTTTTTCGACTTTACCCTCCCCCTCCCCACACTTCATTTTTCCATTTTCGCTTATTTTTTTTTTTTTTTTTCCTTTCTATGAATTGAACAAGAGAGATTTGTTGTTGTTGTTTTTCATCGCAGCATATGCATGTGCAATGCACATACAATGTAGGTATGTGGTTTTGTGTGCGATGTGCAATTTTTCATAATGCATTAGTAGATGCAAGCAGTCAAGATACTAGAACGAGTTGCGTGACGCGCCGCGCCGCTCCACTCTGCGCCGCGCAAATGAACAAACTTGCCACAAATATTTTCAGGCAGTTTATTATGTGCCTGCATGTGTGCATGTGTGTACGTGTGCTGTGTGCATCCATACAAACCGCTCTTGCTCGCAAGATAAACACCTTTCAAAAAGCAAAAAAACAAAAAAAAAAAAAACAAAAAAAAAACAAAATTGGAAAGGGGGTGCCGAGGGGGCCACAAATCTTTTCGCGTATGTGCGATTTCCGCGCAACGGACGATCTTAGCGCGTTAAGCTGTGCTGTCTTGAAGTTGATTATCAAATTCAAATTCAAATCCACACAAAGCGAAGCAAATAATTCGCACACACGACTCGTGGAAAATGCTGTTAAATACTTTGCCGCATGTGGAGTATGAACTGAATTGAAGAATGAAAGGAAAAAGGAAAATCAAAAAAAAAAAATAAAGTAAATAAAAAAACGCACCACTACAACACTCACAAATAGAGATTGCAGCAAAAAACAAAGTTGCATGCAACAACACGCCGCCGCAACATGCCGCAATGCACCGCAGTCGAGCGAGCGTGTTGAGTTATTTGAAAAATTGCAATTGAAACTAATTCACTTAAGTTAGCGATTGGGTTAGAGAGCGGCGTGGAGCGGTGCGGTGCGGGCGGTGAGGGGCAGAGTGCTGCGGGGTCGACCCAAGTGTAGCAAAAGCGAAGTGCCAAGTCGCTAACTGCTTGTTGCGGCGAATGTGCAGTGCTTTTTAGTTTCACATTTATATATTTTTTTAAATAATTTTTTTTTTTTTTTTTTTCTTTTTCAATCTGTAGCGTAGATGGATTTCATGGTTGTTTTAGGTGAATACAGGGGGTTCGAGGAGTCTTTAAAGTGCTGTTAATATTTTGCAAACACTTTTGGATAAGGACTACGTCCCGTGCCCAGCTTTTAAAGAAATGAAAAACTTCACAACAAAAAGAAACCATCAGAAATGCTTAAGAAATTTCTGTGTTCGATTTCTTATAGAGCTGGAGACGATCTACAGCCCTTAAGGCGAAACTTCATAAACGACGGAAAGAACGGTTGTTGCGGTATACGCGGTAAAGTTGAAAATATTTCAGCTTTTCAGGCGTTCCCCATTGAATCAATGTATTGAAATGTACGTATGTAAATGTAAGCAACTACATTTCTTCCGCGTGAAACGCCTGAAAAGTTGAAAATATTTTCAACTTTGCCGCGTATACCGCAACAATCGTCCTTTACGTCGTTTATGGCGTTTCGCTTTTAAGCATAAAAAACCTTATTGTATCCATGATACAAGAAAACAAGATAGCGCGCCACTTCAGTACCGCTATTTTGAGGCCGAAAATTGAGTTTGTGACGTCACTGAGCGAGAAATTGTTGTTGTTTCCCATGCTATTCAAAAAAGTAAAAAGCCGGTTTAACATGGGAAACAACAACAACAACAACGAATCGCGATTTTGAGTTTGTGACGTTTCCTCTCTCAAGTGGCGCTATCTTGTTTTCTTGTATCATGATTGTATCATTAAGTGGAAGCGCTTGAATAACACACTGTAACGCAACATGTTGCTGGGTAGTTTTTCTTTCCAATTCTGAATATGGAGACTTCTGATCAATTTTCGTGTTAAACGTCTTCATCGCACCCTGTATAAATGGTTCACACTCGCTGTCTGCTGTCTGTCGCATGTCGCTCTGTACAGTTTAGTATTTGAAGATTGTCAGATTGGCAGATTGGCAAGCGTAAACCGTAACGAAAATGCATTTCCATCGATTTGTATTTGAGAAATGTCGTGTGGCAAGTTGGCAACACATCACATCAGCGCAATAATGTCGGCAATGTTGCTCATTCGTATGACTCGAATCGGATCGGATCAGATTGGATTGGATAGGATAGGATAGGATCGAATTGAATTGAATCGGTGCACTCAACAGATCCGTTGAATATTTTTCCATTTTGATTGCTTGCTTCTTCGACTTGTGCTTTTTTTTTCTCTTCATTTTCTTCATTTTTTCTGGTGCATTTTACGGTAATAAACTGTCGCATCTGTACGCGACATAATTTCTGTTTCGGCTCTGAATCAAGTTGCAGAATGCAGTTGTGCTTACCTACTGCCTACGAGTCCGACATGAATTTCCCCGTCTACGGTCGGTCGTTCGTAATGGATAGACTGTGAAGTGTCTACCGCTGTGGTTATTGATACTCGTGCTCGACGACGATAGATAGATAGACGAACGGCAGCCACGACGTTGTAAGCCTAATGTGAGCTACTTTTGCTACATAATCCAGGGATTTTTCCGATTGCAAGCTCATGTCTATTGGATTGTCGCTTTTTGTTCCTATTTTTTTTTTTTTTTTCTTCGGATTTTGAATTAAAATTAATAGGATTGATTTCTTTAGAGCGGTATCGAATGATATCGCTGCGTTTAGCTGAACTGTTTCTTTTCTGTTTTAGCCCCCATTTTTGTCCTTCTTGTTTTTTTTTCCTTTTATTTCGTCGATTTTTGCGAAATCCTCTTTTGAATGATTAATTGTGCGAGTCCAAAAGGGATTTGCATTTGAAGACTAAAAAAATTCACAGCAACATGTTTGAATGGTGCTGCTAGCAGCATGGTTTAAGCCTGCTGCTGGCAACATAACTTAATCGTTCTGCTGGCAACATAACTTAAGCGTGCTGCTGGCAACATGACTTAAGCGTGCTGCTGGCGAAATCGTAAAAGCAAATTGTTGCTAACCGTCTTTGAAGTACTCAACACTCAATTGATAAAGGAAAAATAAGTTGTTTTGCAACTTTTCCCCTTCTTGTAGTTGTAGTTATGTACATACAATGTCTGTATGTACAATCGAACAGAAAAACTAAAAGGTTTATTTATTTATATATTTCTTTTTTTTTTTGAGGTGTTAAAAAGCAAACAGAAGTTCAAGCACCCAAGTCACCAGCAATTATTATGTCCGCAATCATGTGCCTTTTCTGGTTTTCTTGTTTTTTTTTTTTTTTTCGTTTTGTCTTTTTGTTTGAAGCGACTTAACACTGCTAAGGTTTCGAATTCCAAACTTTTCTTTGTCTGACTTCTTGCACCCTTCGCCGTTGGATTTTCACTCTATTTATTGTTGAATATGTTAAAGGTGCGGCGTAACATGACTCGCGGCAACGTCTTAGCCGCAAATGCGCATTAAGCACAATTACACTTGAGTGACTATAAACTTAGTAGACTCTGTAAACATATTTCTTGTGATTATCGTCAAACGAGACGAGACGAGACGAGAGGACGGGACGGGACGGGATGGGCCGGGGCGGGTGCGAAAGATGTGTGCTAAAACCTAACGCTTATGAAGTGTGTAAATACATATATGGCCGACGCTAAGTAAGTGAATACTTAAACGCTTTGGTGGCAGAAATGTCAAAACAGAAATGAGTTAATTTGCTGTACGGACTTTTGTTTTCTAAAGGCGTTAAAAGTTATGGAGCGAGGGATTTTAACGAGCTTTGACAAAGTTTTTTTTCATAAGCAACCTAAACTTCTTTATGGTGAAAAGAGAGCGAGTGAGAAAGAGTGAGAAATGGAGAGAGTGCGAGAAAGCGAAAGAGAGACAGAAAGAGAGAGAGAGTGCGAGAAAGCGAAAGAGAGACAGAAAGAGAGAGAAAGAGAGAGAGAGATATAGAGAGAAAGAGAGAAAGAAGAGAAGAAGAGAAGAGAGAAAGAAGAGAGAGAATAGAGAGAGAAGAGAAAGAGAAAGAGAGAGAGAGAGAAGAGAGAGAAGAGAGAGAAAGATAGAGAGAGAAAGAGAAGAGAAGAGAGAGAAAGAAGAGAAAGAGAGAAAAGAGAAGAGAGAAAGAGAGAAAGAGAGAAAGAGAGAGAGAGAAAGAGAGAAAGAGAGAAAGAGAGAAAGAGAGAAGAGAAGAGAGAGAAGAGAGAAAGAGAGAAAGAGAGAGAGAAGAGAGAGAGAGAGAGAGAAGAAGAGAGAGAAAGAGAGAGAGAGAAAGAGAGAAAGAGAAAGAAGAAAAGAGAGAAAGAGAAGAGAAAAGAAGAAAGAGAAGAGAGAAGAAAGAGATAGAAAGAGATAGAAAGAGATAGAAAGAGATAGAAAGAGATAGAAAGAGATAGAAAGAGATAGAAAGAGATAGAAAGAGATAGAAAGAGATAGAAAGAGATAGAAAGAGATAGAAAGAGATAGAAAAAATAGAAAGAAATAGAAAGAGATAGAAAGAGATAGAAAGAGATATAAAGAGATATAAAGAGATATAAAGAGATAAGAATAAAGAGATAGAAAGAGATAGAAAGAAATAGAAAGAAATAGAAAGAGATAGAAGAGATAGAAAGAGATAGAAAGAGATATAAAGAGATATAAAGAGATATAAAGAAATAGAAAGAGATAGAAAGAGATATAAAGAGATAGAAAGGGAGAGAAACACAGAAAAAGCAAAAGGGAGAGGGTAACAGACAGGGAAAGATAGCGATAAAGATTGAGAGAATGAAAAAGAGAGAGCTAAATAAAAGAGAAAGAAAGAAAGACAGAGAAAAAGAAAAAGGTGGGAAATAGGAAGAGACCAGAGAAATTGAGAAAATGTCAAAATGAAGGAGAAAATTGGATAAAGCAATAAAGGGACAGAATGACTTGCGGCACTTCAGCCTGAAGTTGGCTGTCAAACATTTTTTTTCCTGCAATTTTCACAATACTCCAAGGGACAACTAAGGAGAATTTTCCAAAAATCTTTACAGCAGTTTTGTTTTTTTTTTTTTTTTCTTTTTCTAAATCTTCGAATATTTTCATTACAAATCCCGAAAGTCAATCAGTAATTGCGTCTACAAATAGTTCGTCTAATTCGCAATCGCCTTTGAAAAAAAAAAAAAACATGTTCGACGACTCATCGAGATTTAATAGGAATTCCATTGACAATGAATTCGTGAACTTCATCGGAACTTCCACAACAATTCTCTCGTTTTTGTTGCTTTTCTTTGTGCTTGTTTCTTTCCCCCCTTTTTTTTTTTCTTCTTTTTATATCGAAAGAAGTTATCCGTCAATTTTCCACACTTCACTGAATTTGAACCGAGAAAGCGAATTAAACGCTCTCTGCACTGCGTAAGTTGGCAGCTAAAGGAATCCATTTCGGCATAGACCCGACCGTAAACGGCAGAGAATGAAGCAAAAAAAAAAAAAGAAAAAAAAAAAAGAATTGGAAAAAAATTTCAAGAATTAATAATATAAAGCAAATATGCATAATAAATGCCACGATAACACTCTGGAAGCCATAACAATCTCATAAAAAAATATGCTTAACCATTTGACTGAATGGGCCGGGCTGGGCTGGCCTGGCATGGCCCGGCATGGCATGGCGTTGGTGTTGAATGTGAAACGAATGCGGACAAGGAAGACGAACACGAAAGGCGACGGCATAGATTTCTTCGAAACCCAATTAACATGCTAAGAACGCATATTACCAGAGACAGTGTGAAACAGAGCTAGGCAGATACAGTGATAAAGGGAGCGAGCGAGTGAGCTATAGTGGAGGGGGGAGAAATAATCTTGAAAAGTATCTGCGCCTTTATGATTCCACAAACAAAAAAAAATTGAGTCAAGAATCCAACTAAACGAAGAGCAACCACACAGCGTGAAGTGCAGTGGTGTTAAGAAGAAGAAAACGACGAACAGGGGGGAAATAGAAACAACAAAAGGAAGAAAAAAGGAATTCAAACACGTTTAGGGTGTTATAGTCGAGCAAGAGCCTGACCATGATACAAGAAAACAAGATAGCGCCACTTGAGAGAGGAAACGTCACAAACTCAAAATCGCGATTCGTTGTTGTTGTTTCCCATGTTAAACCGGCTTTTTACTTTTTTGAATAGCATGGGAAACAACAAGAATTTCTTGCTCAGTGACGTCACAAACTCAATTTTCGGCTCTCAAGAAAATAGCGGTACTGAAGTGGCGCTATCTTGTTTTCTTGTATCATGAGCCTGACCATAAAATACCCCACGCACATACATAGATGAATAGCTACAAGATGGCGCCACACAAAGGTAAACGATTCTAGAGACTTTCATGACCATTAGAGAATCTAAGGAAGCCCCTTTGCTTTTGCCGCCCCACACCATTGAACAACTTGAAAAATTCAGATTTAGAGAGGTTTTCGGGATGTTTGTAACAGAATTGGGACTGGAGGTACCTACCCTTAAAATTGTCCGATCGGGCCCATTCTAGAACTTGTTTTACCCATGTCTCCGCCAAATTTCGTCAAGGCATCTCAGCTCCATCGAGAAGAAACCTGTATAAATACAGGTAGGCCGACAGATTGCGAACGATTGAAGGGCGGACACACTGTTGCCACTTTTTTTTGGGGATATATCCCCAAGAATGTCTCAAAAATCGATTAAGTTTCCCTTCTTTGATTTCGATAACTTCAAAAAACCAAAACCTAAAGACTTCTCTCCCTTAAGTCTCTCCTTAAGAAAAATGTGTCTTTATTTATTCCCCTAAACAGTGGCAACCAGGCCCGTAGAGACAAATTTGGAAAAAAATTCCCCCGGACCCCCTCATAAAAAAAAGTGTGACCAAGAAAAAAAGTTCCCCAAGTTGCCAAGTTCATTCCACAATGTATACTTTGGTTTCATATTTAAAAAAAATCCTAAACATATGCGGGCCCCTTCAAAAATCCCCCCTTCCCCTCTACAGGCTTGGTGGCAACGGACATGGACACTGAGTAAAACCTCCTTGCTGCGCTGGTCATATCTATACACATTTTGTATGGTTCTGGGTATAGCTAAACAGCCGCACAAACCCAATATACCCTCGAAACGATAGACATGGTGTGTGTGTGTGTGTGTGTGTGTCGGGTATAATGAAAGCCTCAAGCATTATGCGGTGCTATGTGACGAGGTTCCGCGTTTTACAAGAAATCCGCATGACCAAGCAGAAAAAATTTAAAACGACATGATTTTTATAATGCCAAGCCAAGGATGGCAGGATCGCTGCTTTTATGGCGAGGGGTTTCGGTGTGAAAGAGAGAGAGAAGCGAGAGAGTGATGGGTGTAAGTAGGAAGGAACGGGGCCGTGGCGGGGTCACAATGCGGGGAAGAATAAAAAGAAAAATGTAAGGAAAAAGAAATTAAAGACCCAAACAAGCATGCATGCAAGAAGCAAGGGAATTATGTGTATGTCTTGAAAAGTACGGCAGCGCGCAAAAATGAGGGGAGAAAAAAGGCCAAGCGAAAAAAGGAAAAGAAAGAAAAAAAAATCAGTTAAATGGCAGCAACGGCAAAAGGCAGCTACCAACAAGAAACGTGGCTTAAGCTAAATGGAAAGCAAAAGGAAAAAAATGAGGGGGGGCATATACGAAGCACAAAATCGCAAAGAGTGAGCAAAAAGAAGAAGGAACGACCAAGCAAGTCACTCTCTGTAGAACACTTTGCCTTTGCCGAGGCAAGTCAGAAGCTTACTCGTGAAAGAAATCCCTTCAAATCTTCGCAGAACAGAGAGTGAAGCACAAGAAAAAAAGCAACAACAAAAAAAAAAAAAATTAAATAAAAGAAGGAAAAAATTGCGGTGAAAAAAGAGAAGATGAAGAAAGAAAAAAAAAAAATACGACCATGCATAAACGACATACAACGCTGACAAGGCTGCCAACAATGTCGGCAGATGCTGCCGCTGATGATGATGACGACGAAGACGACGATAGCGGCGATGGCGATGACGATGATTTGTACAGCGCGTTAAAGGCGACCACATCAAGCCGACTAGCTACCATACGTGGAATGATACTGAATGGTGATGGCGTACAACGGCGCGATGGCGAGGGGCGTTCCTCAATCCGTGTAGATGGACGGCCGCAACGCTTTTTGGAGATTAAAGGATACGCTTCATTCGTAAGACGAATGATGATGCTATCGATGTTGATGAGCGTGAGTTTTAGCCTTCGGTAGTTTGGGCTCGCTTAATGCTGTTGTTGTCTTTTGTATTTAGTTCTCGCTTTTTGCCCTCCTTTTCTTTCTTTTTGCTTCGCGCCAGTGCTACTTAAGTTCGTTTCTAGTCTATTCGGGATCCATAGAAATTCAAACCGACTTCGACGATGACGATGACGACGAACACGACCACGACGACGACGACGACGACGATGACGACGACTCAGCCGAATTAATCATGTGTGAAGATTGTAGTTCATCAGTGCATAGTTTGATGCTGTTGGCTTTTGTGCTAATCGTTGAGGCATATCGCTAGGGATCTGTTGAAATTTAGAAGCGTGTCTGAAGGGTTCTGCTTTCGAAAATATTTAGAATATTTTTTTTCCCCATCCATGAGAGCTTAATTTCTTAAAAAGAAGGGGTTTAATAAAATAAAATAAACAATAGGGGTATTCACAAAGGTGTGTTAAAAACGTTGTAAAGTCGGAAAATCGGAAAATTGCGACTTCTTAAAAAATATTTTAAATGCACAACTTTTTAAGCAGTTAAAATATTCCGATTTTCCGACTTTCCTATTTTCCGACGCCTTTTTTGTGAATACCCCTAATAAAAATAGAAATCATAAAAATTAAATTTAAAAAAAAAAACCAGAAGCTTTTAGCTTTTAGCACCTTCCATTTGCTATGGAAGGGGCAAAAACCAATAGGAAGCCACAATTTGAGTCTAAAGTAGGAATATTCAAACGAAATGTTGCAGACACAAAATTGCGCTTAAGTCGCGCAAAACGGCAAGACTATCTACTTTAAGGCATTACATTCCTTTTCGCTTGCCGGCTTCATTGTCGCACGAGGGTTTCTCGCAACCGCCGATTATGGATTATATGGATTATAGTCGTATGTATTTACAATCCTTAGATTCAAACTGCTACTTGCATTCTCTCGTTCGCCACTTTCTGCTGAAGCTGAATGAATGTGTATCTATGCAAGCGCGCAGACAAGCTTTCAAGCGATGAGCATAAATTCTCAAAGTCTAATCATATAAAGCCACAAAATATTTAAAACCTGTTTCACGTTAAATACCTAAGGATTCCTGTCAAGATTATCTCCCATGCTCACAGCCAGTCAGCAAGCCAACCAGCCAGCCAGCCAGCCAGCCTGCTTGTCTGTCGAAGTGTGTCTGTCAGGCAAGAGTCAGCATAGATGAGCATTAATTCGTGCTACAATGCAGCTGAGAAGCCTAAGCTCATTAAAGGATTTTCATTAAGAATTCGCACGTAATTTAAGTTAAAAGAAAAAAGGTTGGAGATTTGTGTGCATAAATTTCTATACCAACATATTTCTGCAACATAAACTCTAGCGATAATGTGCGCCATCTAAAGTGGTTGAGAATCATTGTTGCTGAAATGAAATACATACTCGTAATGTTGCATAAAACTTTTTTGGTTGCTTGAATGCATGTTTACAGCAATTTCAATTCAGTCGGAGGAGAGCTGTTCATTTGAACTTTCACCGAAATATTTCCCCTTGTTTTCGGGTGACCAGAAGGCTTGGGTATTTTCTTTTAAAGGATTTGCAATCAAAATACTTCAATCCAATTTACACTTTTAACTACACAAATATTCTCTCTCTATCTCTCTGCATCAGTGCGCTTTTATGCGCCAAAGGACTCCACTGAAGAGAAAATGAAAGAAAAAAAATATATATATATATATCGAAAGAAATATATTCTTCCTTGGCACTAACGTCCTTTCGAAAGCATTGTACGGATGTGAAGTTCTGGTTTTTTTTTTCTCTCTTTCGTTTAATTTATTTTTTTATTTTTATTTTTATTTTTTTTTTTTTGTCGTTTCGTCCCTTCGTCCTTTTCGACTGCATTGCGCTTCATCCGCCATACATCGGAAGACAGGAATCCCAGCAGCGTATCGCAAATCGTGCCCCGATGTACGTTTCATATACACACTTTACACATGGAAAATACAAGTCTCCTTGGGTACTAACTGAGCTATTGGGCACTGTGTGGCTGTGGTTCTGGCTTTTGACTGCGGCGCTGGTACCGGTTCTTCTTGCTTCATACATTTAATATGTTTTTTAGATATGCATCAGTCGAATAAGCTCAAAGCCCAAGAAGCACAAAAAAAGCACACACAAGCCGTCGTAACGTACATACATATGTGTTCCTTTTTATTGGGGTTCGTGTATGTTGTTCTGCCTTGTCCTGCCCTGTTCGGTTTGGTTCGCTTCAGTTCTACTCGGTTCTGTTCTGTTCTGTTCTGTCCTGCATTGCCCTGTTTGCCTTGTTCACTTGAGTGAAAGAAATTTGCATGTTGCCCAGACACAAAGATATTCGTTTTCTTCGTGTTTTCTTCTTCTTTTTTTAAACTGTTTTTTTTTTTCTTTTTTTTTGCAATTTTGATTTTATAGTTTTTTTCTTTTGTTGTTTTTTGTTTGGTTTTGTTTTCCTCGTTTTTAATTTTCCATGAACTTCTCTTTAAACATTTCTATTTTTATGCTTCCCTTTTTGCAATCAGAGATCGTATTTAGCATATGTATGAATTTTTTAACACACATACACATACATACATACATGGACACATATGTACATGCCCAAGGAACGAGTCCGTAATCATGTTAGTAATATCTTCAAAAAATATCCAATATTCTTATGGGCACTCTGCTAGAATAAGTGCAATAGTTTTGTTTCATGAATTGAATATGTATGCTCATAAACATGTTGATAAATGAAAGCAGCATGTTGCATGTTTTTCCTGGAATACACTCTCAATGCAATAGCCCTCAAACACTTCCATTAAGGGAAAACTTATAAAATAGAACAACGTACAGCGTTATATTGTTTTAAAAGTCCACCATCTCCCGCACCCCAACTAAAAAGCAAAAAAAAAAAATAAATAAAAATAAAAAAAAATTTCAATAAATCACTCAAAGCACCAAGTCGCAGCACGAAAACTTTCCGATCAACCATCGAAGCTCGAACGTGGCGGGCGGTAGGTTGGCTTCATCTTCAAAGTTCCTCGTACATGGCATGAGACTCCATAAAGTTTTAAAGTCGAGTTACATGTGCGCTTACATCCGTACTAAGTAGTCTCGTACTCCTGCGAGCACTTTCCATTCGTTCGTTCGGTTTTCTTCGTTTTATTTTCAAAAAAAAAAAAAATATATATATATACATAAATAAAAGAAAACCAAAAAGAAAAGCAGTTTCTTCGAATCCAATATAGTTTAATAGCTTCTTATTGTTCTGATGTTATCCCTCCCTATATTGCAGTTTGCTCTTTTTTCTTACCTTCCTTTTTTTTTTTTTTTTTTTTTTTTTGCTGCTGTCTGTTGTTGCTGCAACTGTTGTTCCTCTGATTGTTGTTGTTGTAACACGTTGTACTTATTGCTCTGTTGTTGTTGCCGTTCTTATTCTTGTTGTTTTTGTCTTCGTACATACACATGTATCTAGCAGTTTTACAGTGGATACAAGTTTTCTGGTTGAACAAGTTTATGCTGCCGTTCGGCTCGGCTCAGCTCAGTTCAGCTCGGTTCGGTGCAGTTCGCTTCGATTGGGTTTAGTTCAGATCGACTGTTACGTCGTCCATCAGTCAGTCCGTCGGTCCGTCCGTCCGTCCGTCTGCCCATTTTATGGTCACATGCATCGGCATTTGGGGTCCTCCTCGGAGAGAAGTTCAATTTTGTGGCAAAAAGGTCTTGCACGTTCATAACTTTTATAGCATGGAACTTTCTCAATTTGATCTCAGCTAAAAATGAGAAATATATGTACATATGTACAAACGTATTACACAATACATATGGATGTACATACGTATGAACATATTTACATACTTGCAATGTGTGCCTTAGAGTGTAACTGTAAGTTGTGAATACGTCAAAAAGATGTTCTTATTTTATTTATTTTTTTTTTTTATTATTTTCTTTACTTGCTTCACTTGAGAACTTTGATTTCTGTTCTTTTATTGTTGTTTTGTTGTTGTTGTTTTTGTTGTTGTTTTGTATCTTGTAATGTTTTCTTTACGCTTGGTTTTGCTTTATTTTCCGAAATCACAGCAATCATGTCATGTTTGAATGTGGGTTCTTCGGATTTCTTGAAGACTCTTTGCTCGATATTTTTCTGCCAATTAATGGCGAATTTTCTTACGTTTTGTCGGTTATCGTTTCAAAGGATTTCAGGAATGGGACATCAAATACATATGGCTTTTCCATTTCTTTGAATAACTGTTTTTCAGTTTTCATTTTTTTTTTTTTTTTTTTTTTTTGTATGCTTGTTTCCCCGTCTTTGGAGGAAGAAGGACCGTAAAGCTTCGAACGAGGCGGTATGCTTAATTTTAAAATGTCTTGGCTTTCAATTATGTATGAAATATGTAAAAAAAAAAAATGTATTTATATGAATTTTTATAAAATCTCTAGAAAAATATTTGGAGGGAACCGAATGTCAGGAAGACTGTTGTCAGTTTTTTTTTTTTTTTTGACGATATATCCCCTAATTGTCTCGATATAATTTCAAAATTGATTTTGAAGTCTTCCAAAAAACAAAATCTGACCCACTAAAAATTTCCCCAAACGATTTTTATTACCCTAAGTCTCACCTAAAGGCCAGAAATTCCTCTACATTTTAGAGAGATGCTCCTAAATTGGCAACAGTGGTCAGGGATGTGCGTAGGGAGTGGTTTTCGGGGGACTCAAAGCCCTCCGATATGCCTTGAATTGGTTAGGTTAGGTAAGGTTAGTAGGTAAGGTTAGGTAAGGTTAGGTAAGGTTAGGTAAGGTTAGGTAAGGTTAGGTAAGGTTAGGTAAGGTTAGGTAAGGTTAGGTAAGGTTAGGTAAGGTTAGGTAAGGTTAGGTAAGGTTAGGTAAGGTTAGGTAAGGTTAGGTAAGGTTAGGTAAGGTTAGGTAAGGTTAGGTTAGGTTAGGTAAGTTAGGTAAGGTTAGGTAAGGTTAGGTAAGGTTAGGTAAGGTTAGGTAAGGTTAGGTAAGGTTAGGTTAGGTTAGGTTAGGTTAGGTTAGGTTAGTGTGGCTGCCACCATAAGGGATGACACACTTAGGCCTAACATGGGCCCGTTCTGATACCTCAAATAATGTGAAAACAAAAACTGAAAAAGCAACACAAACACCCACGATCTCAGCTGGGAGTTGAACCCAGAGCCTCTCGTTGCTTAATTTGGTATCTCAGCCACCTACGGCACAGAGGCCGACTATGCCTGAATACTTTTCGAGAAAAAATTCTGCCTGAGCGCCTCTTGAATATTATACTTTTTTTAATATTCAACTCAGTCATGCCTAGTGTCACTAGGTAATACAAATATATTTTAAGCATATATACGTATACAATAGAGCTACACACACATATGTACAGTATATATCCATTTTCAACTTTAACTCACTCCAAATTTTTACTCTTCCTTTTCAGGTAAGCTGCTGTGCGCAATCTTATAACCAAAATCAACTAGAATGTTATCGCAAAGTAAATTTGACGAGTTCTAAAAACTTGGGATCAGCATTTCTACATGTTATACAGGTTAAAATAGCCGATGTACCAACCGCATTTTTTAGTTTATTTGGAATTGTTAATTTGATGCTTTTTTTTTTTTGTGACCCCGGAATTGCGAATTCTTTGAACAACACCACACACACACACACACACACACACACACACACACACACACAAACACACACGCAAACATAGAATCTATTGTAGGACGTAACGACAAAGCCATTCAACATGCCGCATTGGGTTAACAAATTTGCATATCAAACATACCA
Source organism: Chlorops oryzae (assembly GCA_020466095.1). NCBI lineage: Eukaryota > Metazoa > Arthropoda > Insecta > Diptera > Chloropidae > Chlorops > Chlorops oryzae. The sequence continues at coordinate 9,439,140 of CM035806.1, read as the reverse complement.
AAAAAAAATACTAGCGAAAAAAAAAAAAATAAAAAATAACAAAAAAAAAAATAATAAAATAAATAAATATAATAAAATAAATAAAAATAATAAAATAAATAAAAATAATAAAATAAATAAAAATAATAAAATAAATAAAAATAATAAAAATAATATAAAAAAATAAAATAAAATAAAAAAAACAATAAAAAATATAATTAAAAAAAAATAATAAAAAAATGAAATAAAACAAATAAGGGTGTTATAGTCATCTGAACCTAAATATTTAATACCCGGCAACGATAAAGGGTTAACTATAATCTTTACAAGTTTTTTTTTTTTTTAATAAGCCCCAATACCACGACTTGTATGACCATAAAAGAGCCTCATATGTTGATTTTTGTCCGTTTATTTTATGAACATCGCGCTTTTGCCACGCCCAATTTTTATATTTTTTTGAAATTTTATCGGAGGCTCAAAGAAACACTCAAATTTCATCGAAATATTTCCGAAAATTGGGGTTATAAAGCGGGTTTCGCGATTTTGATAACAGACCCTAGTCCTGGAGATACTACCCCTAAATATGATCCGATCCCAATCATTCGGTCCATTCTCCTACTTGATCTTCCTTACGTCATGGCTAAATCGAATCTCCTAGTGACGGTGATCATTTCCATTATATGTTTATATACATGGTCTAATGCGACTGGTACTGGGTGCTACACCCATCCGCACATCCCCCATACATAAATATATACCCCATATACAATATGCACAGAGTGTGTATCGGGTATCAGAATAAGACGAAAAGCGAAAAAAGGTGCAAAGTTTTTAACGCTAATCATATCAAATCAGACTACCTGACCAGACCATTTAGCCAAAAGAACAGCATGTTGAGTCAAGCAGTCAGCAGCCACCAGCGAAAGGTCGAAAGGAAGCAGAAATGTTGTACAACAAATTACAGCGACGAGCACACGTTTTTATCGGTGTCAAGAAATCTGCGAAAATAAGCGAAAAAAACAACGTGAAAAGCATACAAAATGGGAAGCACAAAAAAAAAAAAAACAAAAAAAAGATAAAAATAACAAAATAAAAAATAAATCCGGAAAAAATGTACAATAATGATTATAACAATAATAATGATACAATGACATGGTCGATTTTTGTTGGCCGTTTTGTTGGATTTGTTCCCTTGAATAATGCAGTGCCAAGTTTATTTTTTTCTTGTTTATTTATTTATTTATTTTTTATTTTTTTTTTTTTTTGCTCTAAAATTGGAACAAAATTCGAGCAGATGTGCGACATTTTCTGCAATTCGTTGCGCATATAAAACGATTTACAGCAGCAGCGGCAGCGAATAGGCCTAATAAACATTGCCAACACTCGTACTCACACACACACACACACACACGAACACACGCACTCACACGCGGCCAGGACACAAGCGGAAAAGGAACAAAACGAACCCTACTCAGTATTTGGGCTTATGGATAACTAAATCCATATAGCGCCGACCCGAACTCGTAATTGCTGAGCTGACACCTTTACTCAAAATGACTGAGTGTGTGCAATGGCTCGAATTTCAAAGGGACAAACAACATAATGGCCTACTGGAATTTACCGAAAACACGGAAAGCGAAACCAAAAATAAATACAAATAAAAATGCTAAGAAGGAAGTAACCATGCAAGCTGCGAAAAGACACCAGGACGGACATGCTGAAATTCCTTTGGTTCAATGCACAAATCCCAACGAAGAATGAACGATTGAATGAGTGAACGAATGAATGAGTGAACGAATGAATGAATGAACGAATGAATGAATGAATAAACAACTGAATGCACGAAGGACTAAATGAATGAATCGAACTGCGCTGCAACATTAAGGCAGAAAAAAAAAACAAACCCAAAAACAAAACATGAAAAGATGTGAGCAGAGGGTCGGCGTCGAAGTCTTCAAGAATGAAGGGATCTTTTTTTTGTTTTTGCACCCTCATACGTTAAGTCCTTCTTCGCATTGTATGCATCATTACATTAGGAAAGTCGCTAAGGAAAAAAAAAATATTTAAAAAAGTAAAATGAAAAGGGAAAAAAACAATTGATGACTCGTTTGAGAGCACACCCTAATTTCAGCGAAGAAGAAACAACAGAGCTCAATAGCTCTTTATACTCAAAGCCGACTTTATTTAGATTGAAAATGAAAGCTATGAACAGAAAAATAGTTGCAACCTCTATTAAATCGAAGGAGTCCATGAATTTCATTTCCTTAATTGATTGCGAACATTTGCAACTTATTGCCAGTTGAAGAAGCAACATTTTTGCATCTATTCATTCATTCACCTTGCAATTAGAGGAACATGTTGTAGAATGCATTCATTAATGCAGACTTAACTTTTGTCATTCAACATGATGAGCAAAAGTAGTTGAATTATTCTTGCTACCAAAAGTGAATTCCGATCGGTCAACATGCTGCGATCGCACAGTAGTCAGTATAGTTGCACAACAGTTGAGTCTGCTGAATGTACCCAATGATTTTGTCGACAGATTAAATTTTTTTTTAAATTAAACTTTTATACTTTTGAGTAAATGCTGAAAATGTTTTACCAAAAAATGATAACTTATAGGAAATCGAACAAGATTTACATTTTTTTTAAATTAAAGAAAAATTTTAAAGTTACAAAAATTTTAAAAAATAAAAATTTAAAAATTCAATTTTTTATTTAAAGAAAATTATAAAACTTAAATAAGTAAAATGTTTAAAAATTTAAAAATGAAAATTTTTTGAATAAAATATTAAAGTAAAAATAAAATTTAAAGTTAAAAAAAAATATTAAAAAATTATAAAAATTTTAAAAAATTCAAAAGTTTTTTTATTTAAAGAAAATTAAAAAATAAGTAAAAATATTTAAATGTTAAAAAATTTAAAAATGAAAAGTTTTTTGAATAAGAATATTAAAGTAAAAATAAAAAATTCTTATTAAATTAAAAAATTAAAAAAATTATTAAAATTTTTAGAGAAAAAATTAAAAATTTTTTTTTAAATTAAAAAAATTAAAAAAAAAAACTAAAAAATACTATAAAAAATGTTTAAAAAATTTAAAAATGAAAAGTATTTTTGAATAAAAAAAAAAGTAAAAAAAAATTTTTTTAAATTAAAAAATTTTTTAAAATTATTAAAATTTTTAGAGAAAAAGAAATAATGAAATTCAATTTAATTATTTGTTTTTATTTCAAAATGTTATGAATTTTTTTATTTTTCCAATTAAAAAAATTTTAAAAATTTTAAATTTAAAAATTAAAAGTCTTAAATTTTAAAATTTAAAAACTAAAAATATAAAGTGTATATAAAAAAATTAAAAAACGAGACGTTGCGATATGGCTGAAATAATTTTCGAATACGAAAATGTTTTAAAATATTAACATAAATGTTGTCATCTTAATTTCATGAGTTCAACAATTTTTATTACCATATCTGTATGAATTTGAAACACACATCCCTTCCCTTAACATGTAGCACATACACACTTTTGTGTCGATATAATTTTAAGTGGCTCGTCGTCAGCTTATTCATTCAGCATGGCAAATAAGGCAAGGCAAGGCAGCAGCAGCAGCAGCAGGAGCTCTGCAGATTGTCAGTTGAGCTACTTAGTTACGCAGCGACCCGACCCTCTTACCCGAAAGGAAAGAACGAAGGATGGGCGTGGAGGGATGGAGAAGGGAACGAACAAACACTTTCCACCTTTTGATTTTTGTTTTATTTTATTTTATTTTATTCTCTTCTATTTTATTCCGTTTCATTTCGTTTTATTTTATTTCGGTTGTACTTTCTGGTCGGCTTATTTGTCAGCTTTAAGTGTATGCATAAGAAGAAAAGGGTCTGCTTTACCCTCATAAGCCCTCTGCCATCTCGGCTTTCGTGTAAATTCCCATGGGTAAATATACAGACAAATGTGTGGACACCACCACGCACGTTCGAATGGATGTATTTATGTATGAACGTATCTACCCAGCGGGAAATTATCTCCTGCATGACAATGTCATCAGTGATGTCATCGATGACATATAGGTGACATTGTCATGTGTGACATCTTGGAGGACATGTATGTCATCGTGGAGGGATGCTGTTCATGTGCTTGACTCTCATTGGCTACTGAAATTTAAATAAGGTTTTAGCGTCAGTTCAGCGTTAGCATGAAGGTGGCGTAGTGGATGAGTGCTCGACTTAGAATCCGAAGATCGCAGGCGAACAAAAATTGTTAAAAATAGATTTTTTAAAATTTTCGAAATATTCAAAGAGAGGGCAAAGAAGAGAGAGTTATTAAACTGACATTTAGAGAGAAAAGAGCAATGTGCTGTGCTCTCTCAAATGCTTTTTTTGCTATCGCACCCCCTATGACAATGGCGTGCCAATGCTATATGAGGGCTCACCAGTGACATTTTCTAATCTTCCGGTGATAATGTCACCGCTGAAGTCCCTGTCAGCTCCTATGTAAATGTCATACAAAGTGTCACCGGAAATAGCATGCATTCCGGCTGCGAAGTCACTAGGACATCATCGGGGATGTCCGCGGGACATTTCCCGCTGGGTATGTATGCATATTTCTATGCATGACATTTTCTTAAGAGTTGTCGTCTGTTGTCTGTTTGAATCTCTGTTCGTTTTAATTTGAAATGGTTTGTGTCAATTACCATGTGGTCGTCGTCCCTGTGGAACAAAAAATAAAAAACAAAAAAACAAGAAAATAAACTTGTGTCTATAATAAATAGAAGGGCCATAGAGACGCGGGTATTATTTTGTACCTGTGTGTTTATGAATTTTTCCAGTTTAACTTCATTTTATTCTGATTTAAATTGTGTACGTCCGATGATGTCCTCAACTCTCGAATCCCCCTCCGTCGGTGGAATAATGCGCTTGTTAAGTGCTATTATCGGCTTTTATCGGACATTAAGTGTCGCTTGCTTTGAAGGGATTTTCGTTCGGTTGTTAGGTAGGTCGATAGTTAGGTAGGTAGGTAGGTATTTAAGTCAAATGGGTACTTAGTGAAGTCATGCGGAAAATTTTCTCGTCGACTTTACGTTGTCAAAAAACGGGATTTTTTCTTTTATAGGTACCTACCTACTTACGTGTATTTGTTTTTCAATCGATGAATGAGAGTACTCAAAGTTCGTCTGCAAGATGTTCGGGTTTCCATCGGAGTGTTGTCGCGACCAGAGACCGGTTGCGGGAGGGGTGTTTTTTTTTTTTTTTTTCAAAAAGTATTTTTAGGTTGGTTTGCACGGAGGAGGAGGGAAAGAGTAATATTTTTGTCGCTGCATTGGAACGCTCTGGGATAGTGTAGGGGATGCTTGCTATGCTCTTGATCCAAGAGTCCTAGATTCGATTCCCGGCACAGCCGAAACGGAGTGTTATGTTCCAAGCCTAGCACTGGTCTTTCCAAAAAAAAAAAAAAAAAAAAAATCGCATGTTATTGGCACACTATATAAAAAAACATACACTCACACAAACACAAGAAAAACCCCTTGTGGTGTCACAACGGGCCAGTATACGGTCTAACATGGTAGCCACTCCAACATACATACATACACACATATACTACTTACATTGGAAGGTGCCGAGGTTAGAGAACTTAACTCAAAACATTTTCTAGCTCCGTGGATACCTTCGGTCGGTCTTGGGTCTTTCTTGGTTGGGCGCCGCCAAAAATGATTGGTTAATTAGTTGGTGTGGCTGCCTCCCAAGGATGACAAACTTATGCCTCATCACAAAGGGGTCTTTGGGATACCATGAAATATGGGAAGACAAAGAAGAACAGAAAAAACGAGACAATTAAAATCTACGACCTCAGCTGGGAGTTGAACCCAGACCAACTACACCACGGAGGTTGACTCGTTGTTCTCATCTTATCATCGTGGAATGCCTTATTAATTTCCCCTCTTCATCCCCTGACCAACCCACTCCAATATGTAATAAATGTCTCAGCCTCGATCGGCAATAAAATAATGAAAGCGTAGAACGAATCCCCCTAAGACTCAAAATTAAAACGACCCATGAACTGGCATGGAATGGCTTGACAGCTTGCTTCAGTTTCAATGACTTTTAACTACCAACATAATTGATTAAAGAGATCATTAAGAGAGGAATTCGAATCTCGAAAATCGCGAGGTCAACGTCATCATCGTCATAGTAATCATCGCCTTTGTTGTCAACAACAACAACAACAACAACAACAACATTGACAAGACTAATAACAGAATTTCTTTTATTTTTTGGACCCTCACCCTGCAGTGCCAGTGCCTCATAGCGCGTAATTTCGTTGACATTTAACTGTCAAAAGCAAGAAGTAAAAAAAAAAAAAAAAAAAAAAAATCCAAAATCCTATAACATTATTACAGATGTGTGACGCTAATAACTTTCCCTTTGCGGTTGCGGCATGCACACACGCATCCGAAAAGACAAAAAAAAAAATAAATAAAAAAAAAAAAATAAAAATAAAAAAAAACAACAAATAAAAACAAAGCAGAAATTCTTCGTTCGCACCCCACTGTACGTGCGTTGTAGAAAAATTGCATGCCACAAGAAGAAGAGCCCTTCACGCGTCTCTTTATAATAAACTGAGAGAGGGAGACAGATTGACGGTGTGAGTGAGAGAGGGGGGAAAAAAGAGGGTAAGAGGGTGAAATGGAAAGAAAGAAATCCGACAGAAGAACGGTAAGAACCCTGCTCACTGCAATTACTTTGACTGCCTGCCTGCCTGCCAGCCTGTTGGGAATGTAGCAGGCGAAATGTTTGTCAAAACGACGCACAGTGGGACCGACCGACGGACCGACCGTCGAGCAACGCCTCAATTCACTTCGCATCTTTTTTGGTGTTGTTTTTTTTTCTCCTTTTTTTTTTTTTTTTTTTTTTTTGATTTTCCTATCATTCCCAAAAAAAAGGGGGAAAAAGGGAAACAAGAAATGAATTACCAACTCCAGTCAAAGAATACTCTACATTGGAACGTGTCCGTCTCTCGGTTCGTTCGTACGTCCGTCCGTCCGTCCATCTGTCCGTCAGTCGCTTTATCATACTTTTACGGCTTATCTGAACGCCATTGTGCGTCGTTCGGTTCGGTGTGTAAAACTCCGGCAAAGTAAGAGCCAGCAGCGCTCACTCTTAATTTAATTTTGTTTTATTCGGTTTTGTTGCTGTTGTTGTTGCTGTTGCTTTTTGTATCTAGACATACAGATATAGATACAGATATACACGCACATAGATACACACACGAAAATCACATAGATACATGTGAAAATGAACAAAAAAAAAAAAAAAAAAAAAAAAAAATAGATTGAGAGAGAAAAAAAATGGGAAAATGAAAGAAGAATGGGAAATGCTGCGACGACGTCGCCGACGACGACGACGACGACGGGAAACAATGGCATTAAACATGAAAAGCATACATTACACGGTTCAAGTCCCTCGAGGGGAGTTCTTTCTTTCTTTCCTTCGCTCCTTCGTTCCTTCTTACTTACCGTGCATCACGACACAACGTCGTAGGGCACCGTGCCGTGCCATGCCGCTTCACTCCGCGCCGCACCGCACCACACGAGCTGAATTGTACAAGAGAAAACCATACAGCAAAAACAACAGAAAACCAAAGATATTCAGCAACAAAAACAGCAACAAGAACAACAACAACAACAACAACAACAACAACATGAGCAACATTACAACACAAACTTATCACAGCTTGAAAGCGGAGGGAATTGTGCTGTGATGATGAGCCAAGGGTAAACGGATGAATACCGACAATAATGGACAGACAAACGTATATGAATTCATGAACGGACGGACGAATGGACGGACGAATGTACGAACATACGAACCAACGGATGAGCATTCCGAAATCCAGTGAATGGTTGGACAAGCGGACAGACGTACACGGACAATCATCAGACTCAACATAATTGCACAGCGCATAGCGTAGCTTTAGATGCTTCCATTGTAGCTGGGTATATCACAGGGTATAAAGAGCTGCCTTCTGCCTTGTGCCTTAAAAAACGACAAAAAAAAAAAAAAAAAAAAAAAAACAACCAAAAAAACAATCAAATTCAGGATGGGAACAGTGGAGCAAATTTGTTTAAAAAAAAAACCCTCAAATAGACTGTACAAGCATTTGCACAAATCCACAAAATTTATCGATAAATCCTCCGACACACACGGTACAAGCCATATCGTTTTCCATTTTCTTCATCCGCCCATCCGATCTCATTGAAAATCTCGATAAAAAAGAGCCCTTTTTACCCACACACTCTACAAACCGTTTCCACACAGAACTGTACGCGCAGGCACAAAAACAGGTATACAGTGTACTCTCTCTTAAGCGGACACCTCCTACGGGACCGAAATATACTTATGTCCGCTTTAGCTAAGGCATCAGTTCGGCTAGGAATGAAAAACTCCTTATAAAAAAAAAACTTCAGAAAATTCCTGACAGAAATTTCATGCCACATCTCTGACCGCTGGCCGCAGTTCAGTTAAAAAAGTATCATAATATTTTAGTGCTTTTTGCCCCTAAAAATGCACATCGAAGCCCAGACTTTCCTAGCAGAAATTGAAGAAGTTGAATTGTTTCTCGCAGCAAAGTGACAGTTGATGTCAAAAGATTATAAAGGTGGTTTAATAATACAAATAAGTTCCCATTTCAAAATGCAGGCCCGATTTCACCAAGCTATTTAAATTTCATATAAAGAAAAAAATAAATTTTCATTTAAGTTTTATTTAAATCAGTGAAAAAAATTTAAATTTAAATTAAATTTCATATAAAGAAAAAAAAATTTTCATTTAAGTTTTATTTAAATCAGTGACCGGTTTTGAACCGAACCGGTTTTGAACCGAACCGGTTTTGAACCGAACCGGTTTTGAACCGAACCGGTTTCGAACCGAAACGGTTTTGAACCGAACCGGTTTTGAACGAACCGGTTTTGAACCGAACCGGTTTTGAACCGAACCGGTTTTGAACCGAACCGGTTTTGAACCGAACCGGTTTTGAACCGAACCGGTTTTGAACCGAACCGGTTTTGAACCGGAACCCCGCTTTTATCTGCTGATGAACCGAACCATTAACCGAACCGAAGTTTTCCACAAAGGTTTGAACCGAACCGAACCGAAAACCGAACCCCTTTTTGTCAAGGTTCTGGGTTTCATTTTTGCCTTCAACCATGCACAGTGGTCGCGCTCCGATAGGCCAAAAAAAACATAACTAGCCGAAGCCTATTTGAGAAGCAGGGCCACTAGAGCAATCCCAAAAAGTGTCCGCTTAAGAGGAGTGTCCGCAAGGAGAGAGTACACTGTACACGCTGCACAACATCGTGTATTTGAGCCTTTACTTTTGAAAATGAAAACGGAATTTCGTCTTTCGACATCCTGACTAATTCTTTTTATTTATTTATTTTTTTTTTTTTGAAGTCAATTTCATCAAGCACTTCCCACTGTGCTGCTGGTGGCTTCAACAGCTCTTCGGGTTTTGAGCTTTTACACATCTTGTGCCCCTTATGGTCCTCTCTTCCTTATATTCAACACTGCTGGGCACTCATCATCGCTCAAAAAAAAAAACGTTTTTTTCTTATATTTTTTTCCTCTCCTCCATTGTTTTTTCTCCCTTCCCTGCGTTGCCGTTTGACGTACACACGTTTGCAATTTGTACGGTCAGTGCGCCTTATAATTTTGACCATATTTTTGTTTTTGTTGTTTTTATTGTTGTTGCTATTGTTCTCACTGTTGTTGTTATTTTACACACCCACAAAAAAAAAAAAAAAAAAAATGAAAAGAAAAGAAAAAAAGAGCCTGAGTAGAGATTTACCCAATTTTACTCAATTTGGTAAAAGTGCGGCGCGAAGTGAAAAGAGAAAGACGAGTGGTTGAGGCGGTGAGGCGGAGAGGAAGCCGGGCAGGAGGCAGCGAGACAGAGGCCTTCGTGTAGGCGTTCTACTGTGATTGTGTGTGCTTTCTGCTACACTTAACGTGTGGGCGTGTGAGTAAATTGAAGCAATCAAAATTGAAAATAAATTCAATTTATATCCCCCGTATCATTTCGTAGTGGGCAGTTTGCACCATGTTCGTTCCCATTTCATTTTTCTTTTTAATTTTTTTTTTTTTGTTTTTTTTTTTTGCCTCTAACATTTATAAAGTTTTGTCTGCTGGAAGTTTTGAAAAGCGATATTGTGTTGTCGGATTGATTGATCGATTGATTGATTGTCGCATCGCATACCCATGCGTATTTGGAATTGTTTGTCTGTTTGTTCGTACAGTTCGATGCGATAATGCAACTTTATTTTCCCCTATGATGGGTGACAACTCAATAATTTCGTGTGATGTGTGATGAGAGTGGAAATAATTGAAATGGTTAATTAAATGCTTGCATTTTTAATCCGTTTGGGCGTAGTTCAGATGGAACCGTTTCTGGTCGAACTGTTCGGACCATTGAAAATGATGGTACAAGAGCCTGTTGAAAGGCAAAATGGAAAGAAGTGTGAGAGAGAGAGGAGAGAGAGAGAGGAGAGGAGGAGAGAGCGGGCGAAAAAGAAAAGGAGTGAGAAGGGGAGAGAAAGAGAGAAAGAGAGATAGAGAGAAGGAGAGAAGGAGAGAAGGAGAGAAGGAAGAGAAGGAGAGAAGGAGAAGAGAGAGAGAGAGGAGAGAAGGAGAGAAGGAAGAAGGGAGGAAGGAGAAGGGAGAGAAGAGAGAAGGAGAAGAAGGAGAAAGAAAGAGAAGAGAGAGAGAGAGAGAACGAGAGAGAGAGAGAGAGAACGAGAGAGAGAGAGAGAACGAGAGAGAAGAGAGAAGAGAGAGAGAGAGAACGAGAGAGAAGAACGAGAGAGAGAGAGAACGAGAGAGAGAGAGAACGAGAGAGAGAGAGAACGAGAGAGAGAACGAGAGAGAGAACGAGAGAGAGAACGAGAGAGAGAACGAGAGAGAGAACGAGAGAGAGAACGAGAGAGAGAGAGAGAGAGAGAGATCGAGAGAGATAACGAGAGATAGAGAAAGAGGAAGAACGAGAAAGATACCGAGAGATAGGGAGAGAGGAGGAACGAGAGAGATGACGAGAGATATAGAGGGAGAACGAGAGAGAGACGAGAGAGAGAGAGAGAGAGAGAGAGAGAGAGAGAGAGAGAGAGAGAGAGAATGATAAAGTCAGAACGAAAGACACAACGAGGGAGAGCAAAATAGAGACACAGAAAGAAAGAAAGAGAGAGACAAAAGATAAATTAAGTGGACGAGAAAAGAGAGAGCATTAAAAAAAAAGAGAAAAAGAGGCGAAAAAAGAAAGGGTGAAAAAATTGAGAATATGAAGAAAAGGCAGCAGTGAGACAGAGAAAAGGAAACAAAGAAGAAGGAGAAAGATAAAGATAAAGAGAGATCGAACTTTTTAAGCGTTCAAGGAGCTCTGCTCGAAAATGTCTTTCTCCTGCTTTCTACTTCAAGATCTTTAAGCCTTCAAAGGGACCTTAAGATTGTCAAGAGAATCACTATTTATGCACTTGTTATCTCCGATGATAACCTGGGAGCGGTTTTTTTTTTTTTTTTTTAATAACCGAAAAACTATCTCCCAGGTCTGAACTTCCTCTGCCGTACGTGTAGAACTCAACGTAAGAAGAAGAGTTTTTCGATGAACCCGAACAATTATTCATCAATGTGTCACTCATCTTAAGGTCTCAATTGGCTTGTACATATGTATAGTTTTGGTCCTTTATACATACTCAGTGGAATAGAAAAAAAACTTCCCAAGTTAATTGAGCATAAAATTTCCCGACTCTGTATAACATTTTGATTCGAAGTTCATTCATTCCTATTGACAAAGATTCTCATAGATTCCTTCTCATTTTTTGCCATAAGATCCATTATAAGTAGTTATTAAAGTTCATAAAGGTTCTCCATGCAACGCCTTAAATTCCCCCTTCTCTTAAGATCATATGTATACGTATGTTTACGTACACATGCACATACATATGTACATATATCCCTGTGTGCCTCTGGAACGAAAAACTTTTCTCAATATCTCCTTGAAACGCGACCATATGTCAATCAAATTGAAGCGTATGAGAATTCGTAGAGGAGGGTGTGGAGAGGGGGTTTGTGGTTGGGGGGATTGTCTTAAAAAGCTCGCTTCTAATGAACGGTAAAATAATTAGATATGGCCCATACAAATATTAACAACAACAAAAGCAAAATGCTCTAACAACAACAGCAATCAAATTACGCCGCAAATTAACCATCAAAGCCACTAAACCACAAACGGACGTAACGCAGCGTAACACAAGAAACAACAACAACAACAACAACAACAAAGCGACGCAGAGCAGCGGAACTCAAACCGACTCGGCTTCAACTTGGCACGGCGCGGCTCGGCTCGACTCGACTCGACTTAAAACGTAACGTTACGTTATGTTACCTTATGCTATGTGTGTAAGCTTAATGCGAAATGTAATGAAACTCGAAGCTAACAATATGAAAACATTTTAATGGCCACAAATCGACACAGCCACACAAACGGATAAGAGCTCACGCACACATGCATACATACGTTCATTGTGTATAGATTTTCCGGCTAAATGGTACCGTAAAGGATCAGGTATAGTCACGTCTGACCACGATGACGATGGCTGAAGTAACAAAAACCAACAACAAGTATGTAGGTACAACAAGTACACCAATTACAACAACGACGGTCGAAAATGGCGATTTCGATTTCGGTTTCGGCAAAGACGTCGGCTTGCGGTGTCAAATTGAACGACAGCAGTAGTTCGACACCGTTGGATTCAGTGCAAACATTACAAATGAACTGACCACACGCCAAAAGCCCAAAGGCCCGAAACCGTATGCTCCATCGTTCGCGTCCGTTCGGCCGTCCATTCGTCCGTTCAGCCAGCCACAAAATTCATTCCTTTCGAGCAACATACTTATGTATGTGAATAGATGCGCCTTCTTATGTTTGTGTGTGTGTGTGTGTGTGGTGTGTGTGTGTGTGTGTATGCTTGCGTGCCTGTGTGGCACTTATGAGCAATGTAATTTCGCCCTCAAGCTCTTGACTCGATCCGAACCGAACCACACCGAACCGAGCAAAGCCAAGCCAACTCATGCCATGCCATATCATCATCCCGGTTCAATTCTTCATTTCGTATGCATGTTGCAGACATTTCGTTCACTCAACACTGAACACACACACACACATGAGTCCGCAAATCCCAAGCATTTTAGGATCCGCTGTAATGGATGTTGTTCACCTTCCCCGCCGCCTGCCTTCGCTCATCACATTCCATCTCCACGCCCGTTGACCATTTTACGTTGCCTGTCCCAGCATTTTTTCCAGATACACACGCAGTAACATATGCTTTTGCAACTGCCTGTCTATCGGTCTATGGGTCTATTTGTCCATTCGTTCGTCCGTCCGCCTGTCCGTCGATGTGTTCCTCGTTAAGCGCTTTTCGTTCTACGTCATCATGTTGAATACATCGTTTGATGCCACCTCCGGGACAATGGGCAATTTTAATGTCTATCTGGACTGCACACACAGCTTTCCAATTTGCATATATTTGACATGAGCGCTCTACATGTACAACTCGTAAGCCCATAACGTGTAGAACGCGTAGAACAGGGCGGGAAATGAGGATCGGAAAACTGCAAAATTACTTTGATGAATTCGGATCTTTTCTTCGACTAATGTCTAAATGATGTATGTATGTATGATGTATGTATGTATGTATGTATGTGTATAAGGACTATAGCTTTCGTTGTCAAATCACAGAGTGGCTGGCCACGTTATCTTAACTTACAATCGCCTCAAATCATCTGAGGTCTGTGGTTTTTCGAACACACCGAAATGTGCTGCGTTCAGGAATTTTTTTTCTTCTGATTTTTCTTCTTTCTTTTCTTTTTCCCCCTTTTTGAATCTTTCACCCTTCTTGAATCGGTTTTGAAGAAGGCACCTCGTCTTCATTTGATGCGATTTTGCGGTAATGGCAAATTGTTTTGAGAGTCTCATTAAAAATAAATAATAATAATAAAATTCAGAGAATTCTTAAAGTTTCTCTGTCTACTTCGTAACCCCCAAAATATGGTTTCACAAAATCCATCCCATCCCAACGCAACGCAACTCAGCGCAACGCAACGCAACGCAAGGCAAGCAACCCAACCCAACCCAACCCAACTCAACGGAACACAACTCAGCGGAATTCAAGTGAACTCAATCTGAGCCAACTCATGCCTAAAAATAAAGGGTAAAGAGGAAGTGTAGTAAAGAATAGCTGCCCCTTCACAAAAGAGCGCCCTCCTTTATGATAAGGATAAGGGGTGAATGTTAATGTCAGCTTATAAAATATCATATTAACAGAAAGGAACCGGAAAAGAGTTTACTAAAGAGAAAGAAAGAAAAACACGTTCCTGCGTCCGTCCGTCCGTCCGTTCGTTCCCTCGTTCGTTCGTTCGTTCGTTCGTCATCTCTTGAAGGGTAAAAATTCTGTTGAACTTCTACAAAATAATCGCTATATTTTGCACTTCTTTCATAAGGCAATCATTTTAAGGGCAACGAATCGCATCCCCCTTTTGGAATATATCCGAACGCACGAAAAGATACAGTAGGGCGGAAATGTATGCATACACAGTTGGCTATATAGATGTACATGTATACGTATATATATATATATATATCTTTATTTGTTTGTGCCAATTTGTGTATGTTCGTCGTGTCTCTAAGACTATTCAATTCAAGCTGCACGAGCTCATCAAGTATTTATGAGAGAAAAGGGTCGAAATTAAATAATTTTGATGAGGGTCATAATTATAATAAAACACGCTGTCGCAGATAGCGAGAAAGGCAAAGAATTAAAGTAACAATGTGAGTGAGTGAGTGAGCGAGTGAGCGATAGAGAGACAGATTTTGAAAGATACTACACAAATGTTGCTAGAGACGAAAAGTACTCTCCAAAAGCAGGCGTTTTTGTTTGTTAAACACAACCGATGGCTGTGAAAAGTAACAAAGGGTGCAAAGGGGAACAATTCCTTTCTCTTCCCGTAATGTGTGTATCTCTGTGTGTGTGTGTGTGTGTTGTTGCGTTGTCCTGCGCGTTTTTTTTTTTTTTTCTTTCTGGGAATTCGATTTTAGGAGTGCGTTCGTGTTCGTGTGTGCGGTTTTCTGAAATTGATTGGGCGATCATTGAGCATTGACACTGAAGTGAAGTGAACTGATGTGAAATGAAGAATGAACAAGTGGCGTCAAAAAATTATCGCCCGCTGGCAGATGGAATGAAGAGGAGTTCAAAAAAGAAAGTAATTCACAAATAAATAAAACAATAAAAGATTATAGAATACAGTTGTACTCTCTCTCTCTCTTAAGCGGACACCTACTGGACCCCAAAGTATGTCCGCTTGAGAGGAAACTTTTAGAGAGGCAGGACATCTGGAGCATTCTCAAACAGTGTCCGCTTAAGAGGAGTGTCCGCAAGGAGAGAGAGTACTCTTTACATAAGTAAAAATTAGTTTAAAATAAATAATTGAAAAAAAATAATTTAAAAAAAATAATTAAAAAAATAATTTAAAAAATAATTTTAAAAATTCAAAATACATACTTATTTAAATAATTACTTATAAAAAATAAAAGAAAATAAAAAATTAAAATTAAATAAATAAAAAAAGAAATGAAATCAATTTTAATGGAGTGAGTAAATAAAAAATAATTAAAAAATAAAATTTAAAAAAAATAAAATTAAAAAAATTAAAATTAAAAAAAAATTTAAAAAAATAAAAAAAAATTTAAAAAATTTTTTTTTAAAAAAATGAATAAAAAGCTAGAATTAATAGAAGAAAAATAATTAAAAAATATATGAATAATAAAATAGAATAAATAAAAAATATTCAAAGTAAATTAAATAACTAAAAAAAAAAATTTTTTTTTTAAATACTTTCAAAAAAATAAAATAAAATTTAAAAAAAATTTTTTTTATTAAAATATTTTTCAAAATAAAAAAAATAAAAAAATTTTATATAATTAGAAAATTTAAATTTATTAAATCATAAATAATTTCAAAATAAAATATAAAAAATATAAATAATTATAAATAAACAAATAAAATTTAATATAATATTTATAAAAATTAAAAATAACTAAAAAATTAAAAATAAATAAATTAATAAATAAGTAATTGAAGAAAAAAAATATCAGAAAACCAGCTCAAGCAGATCGAAAACGGTTTCCCAATATCAAAGAAAAGCATAGCGATTTCTTCTTATAAGTAATCAGTCTACACTTCAGAGTCATTCACTGAACCCCATGTTTGACTTGACTCTTCTTCCCCCCGTTCATCATCTTTAACACATCATTATTCGTACATGTATGTATGTATGTATGTGTATGCTTCTTCATGTAGCTTTGACGTTTTATTTATTTAACTTATCGTCTTAGATCTCGCGTTAAAAAAAAAACCCCTGCTCTTCCCACCGCACACACTTCCTTCGCTCTTCCCCTTCCCCTTCCCCATTTCCCTTCGGTCCCCTTGGGTCGTTTCATGTCGACTGGCATAATGTAAGGTAATTTCAAATCACTTCAATCGGAGTCGCTCTCTGCACTACTTGAAGATATCAACGCATTTATTTTTAATGTTTTTTCTTTCTTTTTCTTCTCCGCTTTACTTAAACGGCATACAGTATCGGGCATAAGTCTGTGTACACACATTTATTTATTTGCTCATTCATATTTGCTTATGTGCATGCTGGTGCTTTTATTGTTGTTGTTGTTGTTGTTGTTGTTGTTGTTGCGGGTATTCGCTTGCGCGTATGTTCATTCGGCGTCTATTTTAATAGCAAAATAAATATTATTCGAGCATAAATATTTGGGTTTACTCGACAAATATTAACGAGTTCAAAAATTTTTCCTCTTTCTGAGAAATTCATGTGAAAATTTTGAGTACACATTTCAATTCCGAAGTGGCATGTTTTGTTTTCATATTTAATTTTTATTTTTATTACATTTTTCATGAACATTGCGCGAACGAGGGAAACTCTTTGTGGAATGATGAGGAAAATCGGGGCCTCGAGGGGTTTAAGTAAATGCATAAGGCGTAAGACATCAAAAGCGTTTATAAGAAGAAAAAAAAAAAGAAAAGATTATTGAGTTGAAGAAATGGGAAAAGTAGAAGAAGTAGATGTGGACGAATTCGGAAGAATTGTGAAGAGTTATGGAAGAAGAGAACGGGAGGAAGGGGAATGAGAAAAAGAGAATAACAGTAAATAGAAGTAGAAGAAAGTGAATTAGAAGATAGAGAATGAGAAGAAAGAGAAGTAAAATAAAGGGAATGAGATTAAGTATTACGAGAAGAAAAGTAATGAGAGTTAGAAGAAAGAGAATGCGAAGAAATAGAAAAATGAGAAAGAGAAGTAGAAGTAAAAGAACGAGAAGACGAAGAATGCGAAGAAAGAGAACTGGAAGAGAGAAAAACTAGAAAGAGAATAAGGAGTAAGCAGAAGAAAAAGGAACCAAGAAACACAGAATATTATTGAAAAGAAGAAAGTAAAGAAGAAAATGCAGAAATTGAATAAAAAGAACGGAAAGGAGAAAAAATAAAAGAATCGGAAAAAAGAGATAGGAAGGAAGAGAGGAATAAAGAGCAGAAAAATAAAGAGAAGAATAAAGAGAAGAATAAAGAGAAGAATAAAGAGAAGAATAAAGAGAAGAATAAAGAGAAGAATAAAGAGAAGAATAAAGAGAAGAATAAAGAGAAGAATAAAGAGAAGAATAAAGAGAAGAATAAAGAGAAGAATAAAGAAAGAATTACGAGAAAAACAAAGAGTTATAATACTAGAGAAGATTAAACAGAATTAAGAAAAGAAGAAAATATGATGCAAAAAGGAAGTAACTGAACAAGAAAGAAAATAATAAAGGGAAGAAGAAGAAAAATAAGGAAAATACAGTGAAACCTCCCATATGCGGACACTGACGGTTAGCAAAATTTTGTTCCGATATGGGAGATGTCCGCATATGGGAGGGGACAATGTAAATAAAAACATTTAAAGTTCAAAATTCAATATTGCGCCACGCGCTTTTCAATTTTCAATTAGAGTTCTGCGTTACGCAGTTGCTAGCTTAATTTCACTTCTAATGTAATGCAATATTAGAACCAAATACCAATCTATACCTTACTTGTGGTATATTAATACTTTAGAATGAGTAAAATTGCACCGCTAAAATTTAAGAAGTTCCTACATCATTATTTGAAAACAACCTCGCAACGAGAAATATTCAATTTCCGAAATTTCCCCGTATCGAGCTCTCGCAATGCGAAACATTGTAGCCTAAGCTATATGATTGAATGTATCCCAATATTGGATGTTGAGCTTAATACAGTTACATATACAGTAATCAGTACAAAGTAATCAGTAATTTAGAATTTTTTAAAACTATTATACGAAGGTTTTTAGATTTATTGTCATTTTGGTGTCCGTATATAAGAGGTGTTATAGACCAAAAATTCGAAAATTTCCTGTCCGATTTAAAGAGTGTCCGCATTTGGGAGTGTCCGTATATGAGAGGTGAGTTTGTACTGAAAGAAGATCGTAAAGCTAAGATTTTAAAATTTTGTCCGATTATAAGAGTTGTTGTCCGCATATGGGAGTGTCCGCAGAGTGGAGGTTTCACTGTAATAAAAGAAATTCGAAGAAAAAGTAAAAGGAATCAGAAAAAAAGTGAAAAATCAATAGAAGAAAGGGAAAAAAAGAAAGGAGACAATAAAGAATCAAGTTAAATTTAAACCGGCGCTATTATTTAAACCATTGCAAATAATAAAAATTAAATTCAAAAATTTTAAATCTTCATTTGGGAACTATAGAAAAGTTTCTTCTAATAATTTAATTATGTATCAAAAAATAGGTCCAATCTACCATAAAAAATGTCTTTTTATTTCCCTGATTGAATCTATCAACACCATATACGACGCACACAATGAATATAGACATTATATAATCTTACCTTCGCCGCGCTCAGAAAAATCCGTCTTTATTCATAAAAGTTGAAGCCTATCGAATCTTTAAAATGAAATGCAATGTTTTGCAAAATTTTCAGAAACCAGCCCATCTCTCTAAATAAACGGTTCGACTGAACATCTCTATCTAACCCCATCAATATCCAAGATTCTCCCAATCAAAACAATTCGAAACTTAATAAAAAAAAAATTTTAAAAAAAATTTCTCGTCCACATATAAAAAAAAAAAAAAAAAAAATTGAGCAAAAGACAAAACACATGACCTTAATTCATGATATTAACACATTTTGCTCTTTTATTTTCGAAAGACTTTCATTGTCACAACTGTCAATAAATATTGATGCATAATTGATTCTCCTGAATTTATAAATCGAAATTTAAAAAAAAAAAAATAATAAAAATTTTGAATTATAGCTTTCTCTGAATGCCCTTATGTAGCTTCATTAGATAAAACACTAATTAGTTCCGCTCAAACAATGCGGCAAAGCGATAAATATTCGTCGAATGGAATGGAAAAACAAATAAAATTCAAGCTCTGTCTTTTATTTTACACTGCCCTGCAGGAAATGTCAATAGTGAATCTATACTCTTTCTCTACTGACTGCGTCAACAGTACTACTGACAAGCTATACCCGTCGCAATGCTTTGCGTTATTGACATTTAACATTGAGTTGTCATTGAATGTCAACAGAAGACCGAAAAACTATTGACGTTGGTACTATTATGTAGACAAAAGGAGTACTCTTTCGCTTTATAAGGAGACACGTTGTTGACATGGTCAATAAAGATGAACTATACTTCTTGACATTACAGTTGCTCTAATGACACCGCCTATAAATACTGTTGATGCTGGAACTAGTTCTCGTGTCTATATTGACGTCTATATAGACATGGGGCCATTAGGCGACAGGTTTCCTGCAGGGTGGCAATAATAAATAAAATAGAACACAAACACACACACACACACACACACACACACTCACAGAGTTACATACTCGTATCTATAGATAAATATATTTATACGAAAAATGTTTCGGCTTATGTGCTTATCGCTGATGAATGAATCTATACGCAAACTTGTCGCCGCGTAGCTTTCGTCCGCGTATCGCATCAATAAAATATTTAAACGATTGATTACTAATTAGTTTAAACAAATGCGTTGTGATATTTTGAAAGCGTTACGAGCGTGTCCAAATGGCCTAACCACAGTGTGAATGGCATAAACGAATGCGAGTGTCCAACAAAAAAACCGATTAAATTCGAAATGGAAGAAATATTGAAATGATTTTTAAAATTTTTTAAATTTTTTAAATTTAAAAAAAAATTTTTTTAAATATATTTTTTAAATATTTTTTTTATTTTTACTTCTTATTTTTTTTTTTTATTTTTTATTTTTTTTTTTTTTTGGCATTTCAACTGGAAATTGCGTTGATGATATGCGTCGATGACAAAGCAGCAGCCAACGAGCCCGACCGGCCAAACAAACGACGTATAAATTATGCATAAAATGAAATTGTCTCTGCGTTTCGGTCCCTCTGTCCTCCGATAGGTAGCACGAAATGGCCACACTACTCGGCACCAGAATTGCCTCAAATTTTGATTATGACAAAATGACGGAACGTCGACAGAAGCCAGCCATATTGTGCTGGAAGAGAGGGGGAGGGGGCGGGGGGGCAGAGACAATAACATTTCGTACATTACCCTAATAATCCTAACTTCAACTCAAGTTTCTTGCTCTGCTCGTTCGCCAGTTCATTCAAGCCCCCCCACGCATATTCATTTGTGTGTCTCAGAAAATCGAAAAATAAATTCCGAAAAGGTAAAAACACAAACAACAACAACAAAAAAGCCAATAAACTTTTACGGAAATTTGTCATTTATAATGAATGCTTTGTTATTATCAATTGTTGTAATAAACGGACAGACAGACGATTGAACGAACGCGAACAAACAAACAAACAAACACCAAAGCGGACCCAACAAATATCTCAAAAACTGAACAAATTATTTTATTACATACCCTCTGAATGGACGCGGTTGAAACGGTTGACTGACACTGCAGCAGGGCGCAGACTTATCAACGTCGAACGGCCATGCAACGACGAGGAGTGGACTCACAACAATACCGTGGGGGACCTACCATACCATCGACCATCGGCGCGCAAAGGGCGAATGGAGAGAATACAAAAAATATTAAGCACGTCAGACGAAAAGCAAATTTAATAGTTTCACTTTTATAAGTCTCATAAAGCGGCGGACTGGCTGCATGACTGTCCGTCCGTCCGTCCGTCGGTCGGATCTATCAAACGGTGACATATGAACATAGCCTATCGCTTTCTTGTTAATAGACAGCGCGCCTCCAGTACAAAAGACGTCTGCGAGGGCGAGATACACAAGACCTCAAACATATCGAGCCCCCACCCCGGGTGCGTGGTCAATCAATCGGCTTCGATGATAGTAGAGAGCAGCGTGTGTCCCTGTTGAGTAGACTTAAGCAGACCGCAGTATACCTACAGTAATGGAAATTGAATTGGAATTCGATTGGTATATTCGATTAGACAATTTGAACACCACATTCCACTATCTTGTTCTATTGTTTTGTGGCCGCCCTTTACATTTTAGACCCTGGGAAGTTAATGCGCTTTTTTCGATGAATTACTGAATTTCATTCTAAGTAAGTTTTCGGGGCACCCGGAACTCCGAGAAACGTTTTGCTGCATGGCAGTGTAGAACTATCGATTTTGGTTATTATATATTAGGTGCTGCCTTAGTCTCCCTTTAGTCTGGAATTTTTCAAAAATAAGTACATACCTTATAATCCGACAGCTACAGGTCCAAAAATAACGTTGTACCTACATAGATGTATGTATGTATCTGAAGTAAAAATCTCGAAGTTTTTCAACATCAAGTCGATATCCATGACACCCCCTGATGGATAGCCATGACGGATAATAGGCGGTGCCGGATTTGTCAGCGCCCGGATAGCGGGGAGTCTAATGTACTTTGGCCATCCACTTTTGATAAGATCCTCCATCGATTCATCTATTTTTGGGCCCTCCTTTTTGGTCTATACTATAGACTATTTTTCACGCAGTTCGGTTTTTGCACGGCTTTTTCACATGGCTTAAATATATGTACATGGGTTAAGGGAAAGATTAGTGTGGCTGCCGTCATGAAGGGCGATACACATTGTAGGCCTCACATGGGCGCGTATTTTTTCGAAACGTAATTTCTCTGTAGTTCGTGTCTTTTTGTACATATATTTTATTTTCTTTTTGTTTGGTGAACTGTGTTAAAACCAGGGACGTGAACCGAGTGGAAAATTTGCCCGGTTCGGTTCGGCGGTTCGAACCGTGTTTGAACTTTTGGATTGATTCGTCAAACCGGTTTTTCTACTTCTTTCAACCGAGGTTTCGGTTCGGGAATTTCGCAAACTGAAAAAAATTGTTAACATGTGCTCCCACTTCTAACGGAGTTTTTTTTTTTTTTTACCATTTAGGAGGGTTAAATACTGCGCAATAAAAATGTAGTGGTGGTTACCTTACTCATATTAGAGATGGTATCTATACAAATTTCATAAGAATATCGAATTCGATTTTTATATTTTTGGCCTATGGGAGCGCGACCACTGTGCATGGTTGAAGGTAAAAATGAAACCCTGAACCTTTACAAAAAGGGGTTCGGTTTTCGGTTCGGTTCAAACCTTTGTGAAAAACTTCGGTTCGGATCAAAACCGGTTCGGTTTAAAACCGGTTCGGTTTAAAAACAATTCGGTTCAAAACGGTTCGATTCAAAACCGGTTCGTTAAAACCGGTTGTTCAAAACCGGTTCGTTCAAAACCGGTTGTTCAAAACCGGTTCGTTAAAACCGGTTCGGTTCAAAACCGGTTCGTTCAATAACCGGTTCGTAAAACTGTTCGACGTTCAGAAAGTTTCCGAAAACCGTTCGTATCAAAACCAGGTTCAGTCAAAACTCTGGATTTATTTCAAAACCGGTTCAGGTTCAAAACCGTGTTCGAGTTCAAAACCGGTTCGTTCAAGAACGTTCAGTTCAAAACCGGTTGAAGTTCAAAAACCGGTTCGTTATATGCTCTTCAAAACGGCTCCAGTTCAAACCGGTTCGACTCAAACCCGGTTCGTTTAAAAACCGGTTCGGTTCAAAACTGGTTCACGTACCTGGTTGAAACACTGTTGCCAGTTCAGGGAAATTTCCCCAAGAAAATCTCGATATCAAATCGCAGAGCTGATCAGACAATCATGGGGGACATACTTATTTCCACCTAATCTGGTATCAGTGGGTTTAAAAACATAATAATGTGTACCGTAGTTACATACATACATACATAGATATGTATGTGCATAATAATTGAAGTTCATGTAAGAACACTCGCCGAGTATTCACTGTTCATTGATTGCTTCTTTCAAAAAGGCGTACCATTGTGTCACCGAGCACAAAAATTAAGTGACATGAAACCGCATTAAAAATAAATCGAATCGAAAACGGAAGGGGGTAAAAATGAAACGGAAAAACAAAACAAACAAAAAAAGTGGTAAGGAAAGCAACAACAAACAACCGACAGCAGCGTTGGAAGAGCAACAAAACAAAAGGGGGAGCAACCAAAAAAAACTGCCGACGACAAAGACAGGACAGGATCACGCTAAAACAACGTTGGCTGCCGTTCAAATTGAACTTTTTTCTTTCCCTTTTTTTTTTTTTTTTTGGGTGAGAAGTGAATGAGTTTCCTCCCGCCCGCACGTTCCTTATACGGTCGTGTGGCCATGCGACTCCAAAATAAAAAAAAAAATTAATAAATAAAAGACAAAAAAAAGCACAGAAATACACTCATGTACCTACATATATACATACATACATGTCGGTATATACGAAAAGCACCGCGACGAAATGAGACGACCACCTACAAAGGCGAAATCGAGCATGCCTTGATGATGACTGGATGGCTAAATGAGTGAATGACAAAATGGCTTGATAGTTTAATAGGTAGTTGCTTGGAAGTTAAGTTGCTGGACTGCACGACACAACTAACCGACTCCGCAAATGAACGAATTCATGTGTGTTTGTATGTACATATTGTTGTGTGTGTGTGTGTGTGTGTGTGTATGAGCGCGTGTCTGTTTCCACGTTCTCATATGGACACATGACTTTGGCGCAGTCCAACATTAAATGGATTCCATTTAGGCGTGAACAAAGCACTTCGGTCAGTTACTCAATGAAAACGAAAAGAACAAAAAAACAAATATATATATTTGTATTTATATATATGTGTATACAAGTATGTATATATTTATATATGAGAATAAATAAGAAAAAATCATGAAATGGAAACTTATGCTTCCTGAAAATTGAACGATTTAACAAAATAACACGCCAAACAGTCAAACATAAGGACAGAAAATAGCAGCAGCGATCACAGCGGCTCCAGCGGTAGCAGCAGCGGCGGCGGCAATTCGGGTAGCAATGCGGTTCAACGCTTTTGGAAGTGGTAACTGAATACCCAAGTGTCGGGAAAAATGTTGAAAGCTCGTCTCAAATTTATTGGACAAATGTTGTAAATTGTTACCATTATTTATGTGAGTGCTCCATTGTTTGTGTGTGTGTGTGAGTGATTGCGGTGTTAATATGTGGAACAACACTTGTAAGCCTTTCAATGGAAAACGGAAGTAATACATTATCCTTTCTAAAAGAAAATAATGGAGTTTCCTTTCCTTTTGGTAGATGTTCTCAAAACTAAAAACTAAAACGCTTACAATGATTCAAAAAAGTATAAAATATTTGGGGTTTCTTGAGAGTTCTCCAGAAGAAGTACACCGTGGATGGGTTCCAGAAAAAAGCTATGAACAGGAGCTAGCTTGTAGGAAGTGGTTTCATCAAGAAAAGGAAATGGCAATTTTCGGAAAAACAGAAAAGGATAAGAAAAATTGGAAGTTGAAAATTCGGTGACGGACAACGGTATAGAGAGCTACATAGAGAGATGTGAGATTTGCATACAACCCTGACAGTGACGGTGCTGCCATATTTTTTAATAGATTAGATATCCGGGAATACGATTATCTTAAAATGGATTTTCTCCATACATACAAATATCCCGGGTTAACGGGTGTTCGAGTTACCGGGTGTTCGAGTTACCGGTGATGTTTCGAGTTTTCGGGTGTTCGAGTTTCCGGGTGTTCGAGTTACCGGGTGTTTGAGTTATCCGGGTGTTCGAGTTCCGTTCGAGTTACCGTGTGTTCGAGTTTCCGGGTGTTCGAGTTCCGGGTGTTCGAGTTACCGGTGTTCGAGTTTCCGGAGTGTTCGAGTTACCGGGTGTTCGAGTTTCCGGAGTGTTCGAGTTACCGGGTGTTCGAGTTACCGGATGTTCGAGTTACCGGGTGTTCGAGTTACCGGGTGTTCGAGTTACCGGGTGTTCGAGTTACCGGGTGTTCGAGTTACCGGGTGTTCGAGTTTCCGGGTGTTCGAGTTTCCAGTCTCCGGGTGTTTGAGTTTCCGGGTGTTCGAGTTACCGGGTGTTGAGTTACCGGGTGTTCGAGTTACCGGGATGTTCGAGTTTCCGGTGTTCGAGTTTCCGTAGAGTGTTCGAGTTACCGGGTGTTCGAGTTACCGGGTGTTCGAGTTTCCGGGTGTTCGAGTTACCGGTGTTCGAGTTACCGGTGTTCGAGTTACCGGAGTGTTCGAGTTTCCGGGTGTTCGAGTTACCGGGTGTTCGAGTTACCGGGTGTTCGAGTTACCGGGTGTTCGAGTTACCGGGTGTTCGAGTTACCGGGTGTTCGAGTTACCGGTGTTCGAGTTTCGGGTTTGAGTTACCGAGTGTTCGAGTTACCGGGTGTTCGAGTTACCGGGTGTTCGAGTTACCGGGTGTTCGCGTTACCGGGTGTTCGAGTTACCGGGTGTTCGCGTTACCGAGTGTTCGAGTTACCGGATTTTCGAGTTTTTTAGACTTCCCTGTACAAAATGAATTCGCTAAAGAGTAGTTCAAAATCAGTCGTACAACAAAAATTAAATTAACATAAATTTTAAGTACATAATTCAATCATAATTGAATCTTCTCTCATAAAGCCTTAAGAAACCGCAACGGGCTCGAAAGCGTTTTGTTGCTGCCTTCGTTTGTTCTCAGCTCAAGTTGTTTGGGTGTTAGTTTAATTTTGTTTTCATTTTTGCTTTTTTGTTCAATATTTATATACGGTGTTTTTGCTTTTTTTTTCGTTTGAAAATTAACAAAACATTGACATGAATCAACATTATCGCAGAAAAGTCGCACGTCGCTCAGCGCTCAGCGTTCCGCCGGTATCGCATGTCATAATAGAATGCGGTTTAGTTCAGGTGAGTGAACCGCAAACATCATTAGCGAGGCACGACGATAAATTAAGCTTTGGTTCGACTTCGCTCCAGACCCCGGCCCCAGGCTGACCCACACCCCCCACACCCCACGCCTCAGACTTCAGGCCGCACATCCCATACCGCACAGCTCGCTCGCGCGCGCGCGTCATGGGATGGCTAACCATTCGTTTTAACTTGATTTAGTTTCGTTGAGTTCGAATCAAAGCGAATTGAGTCGCGTTGCGTCGCGTCGCATGGAGTCGCTCCGAGTCGTTGCGAGTTGAGTCGAATCGGTTTTTATCGTTTAGTGATGTCGTGCTATGAGCCCAAAAATCGATTTCGTTACGCTTTTATTTAACAGTGGTACCGAAAACTGTTAGCGCTACCGTGTGTGCTATATCCACTGTCGCTCTGCGCCTTGTGGGCGGTCTCAAACGGGTGTGGCTGCTTTTATTTTTTCATTATTTTCTCTTCTATCTGTGAAACAATCTCTTTTTTTTTAAATTTTTTTATTTGAAATTATAGGGCGGGATCGTAGCGGCTCGGGTGGATTCGCGGTTCGATTAGAAGAGCAGGTATTTATGTTAAATGACTAAATTGAAAGTTGTCGCATGATATTGTTTTGGAGGTTTGACGTTTTTATGACGTTCACAGCTGTAGAGTGGATTTTTTGAAATTTTTTTTTTTTTTTTTTTTTTTTTTTTTTTTTTAGCTATTTTTGCTCACCACTCTTCAGTAGCGCTTTCTTAATGAAAATATCAAGACCATAAAATTAAATGAATACCTTCACAAAAGAGTTGCGCGCACAAGCTTCAACTGACTTGACCATAAAAATTGCTTTTTAATGACCGGAGATGGTTGAAAAAAAAAAAAAAAATGTATATATAAACGTTATAATAATAAAAAACAACAGTAAAGACGATAAAAAATGACAGTAAAACAATAAACCGCGAAAGTAAAAAACAAGAAAACATGACCGAGACTATATAAGAGCAATGGAAGGGAATTTCGAGCAAAAAAATCTCCGAAATTCGAATTAAAGTGCTCAAAAAAAAAAAAAAAAATCGCGCTAACGACCAGAGAATACCGAAATAACGGAATGCAATGGAAACATTTTCTTAAAGTTTTTCATAAGTACTCACCATATTTACATAACTATATATGTCACTCAGGAGCCGTTTTCATTTTTGCTCTTTTCAACACGGTCTTGGGTACCCACCAAAATGAGCATTTTTCACTTAGGTACTCACCAAAAATTATTTCTCTCTCGCTCTTTTTTTGCCTCCCGAGTAACATCTCTTTCTTACTGGCGCGAAACATCCCGCGCAATATCTATGAGAGTGACAAATATGGTTATATGTGGTACTCATAACTGCAGTTGATGGGGGTACATAAGTATGTACATATCACACAGAGAAAAAATCAACCAGAAAACTGGTTAAATCAAAAGGAAAAACATACAAAACGGCTTCAACAAGGAATATTTTTAAATTTAACAATTTTTATTGTTGAAAAAAATAAAGATTTTCCTTCTGAATCAACCATATTTCAGGTTGAATTGAAATGATAATTTTCAAAAATTGATTTAAATTTAAATTGTTGAACTAACCACGGACATATGTAACTGAAATGACAAGATAATTTTTAAAATAAAAAAATTTTCTAAAATACCTATACAAGAAGAAATGTCATAACAAATTCATTGAACGTTAGCAAATGGCCACAGAGCCCTCTGCTGAACATATCCCCCAAAAAGAGCCATCTGATGGACTTCGTCCGATTTTGTCACTCCGTTGTCGTGTGGACTGCTTTCGTAAAGCTTAAAAAGTTCTAAGATGATTAAATATCTTATATGTCCTATTTTATAAACCAAATGAGAATTGTACCGAACGAAAAGAAATGTAATTAAACATATTTCCTTTCAAATCAACCAAAAATGTTGTTGACTCAACCATTTTTCTTTTGAAATTTTTTGTTCTGCTCGAAAATCAAAAGGACTGTGAATAACAATTCGCCCTTTTAAAAAATTCATGGTTAAGTTCACTCAGTGCAGAGTTGCACGAAATTTTTTAACAACTTTAACGGAGCCGCGAAGAGTAGCTTTCTTATGATTCCATCCCAAAAGGTTCAGCCGATGAAAAGTATATGAAATTGCTTTATTTAACGATCTACAACAGGTTTTCCCATTCAAAATTATAGGGTACACTAAAGTCGCTCACGATCGACTAAAAGCATTCTAAATTATTTTTGTAAAG
Organism: Chlorops oryzae; assembly: GCA_020466095.1. NCBI lineage: Eukaryota > Metazoa > Arthropoda > Insecta > Diptera > Chloropidae > Chlorops > Chlorops oryzae. Next base: position 9,410,574 of record CM035806.1, on the reverse strand, counting down.
GAAGTACAGAGGTGTGAAGCCACACTGTTCATTTATTCGATGATACCGCAATGAAAATTTTTCTTTCATATTATTTCCGATTTGCTCCCACTATTTCAGACTCTCTCATTTATTATATCGAAATCCTTGAAAAAAAAAAAAAAAATCTGGCAGCACTATTTGAACAGCGAATCGAAGCATTTAATTCAATCACTTTCGCGAAGGCCTTCTCTGAAATCTGTGAAATTAAATAAACAATTTCATTTAACGATTGTGTGAAAAGATTTTCGCCTCATCTATCAAATTGAAAGTGAAGAAGAAAAAGCTCAAATTTTTCACTCATTAAAAATTTATATTTACTTTTTTCCTCTTTCTATTTTTTTTTTCTCGTTTCTTCATTTTTTGATTTATTTATTTTTGCTATTATTCTTGAAATCTTTCTATTGCCTTCATTTGCACTTCTTTGTATTTCGCGTTGATTTTATGCTTTTGGCAGTTTTGCTCGTTTAATTATCGCCCCGTTGAATGATGCCAAAATATTTTTGGCAATTTGTTCGCTATGATATCCAAGTATTTTTAAAATATGGTCCCAATTTATTTATTCCTCACAGAAAAAAAAACAAAAATTTTTTTTCCTTTCACCCTTTTTTAATTCGGTACTTAACGTTGCATTGGTTTGGCGATTTATTGTTTCTTTTATAATTTTTTAAATTTTATTTTTAATTTTTTTTATTTCATTTTCATTTTGCTACCATATGATCTTCGGCAAGTAAAAAGTGTACTTTTAGCCATTAATCAGTTCGGTTTGCGAATTTTTAAGTAAATTATTCGACCAAAAATTATGGTTCAAAAATATTTTTTTCTTTAACGGCCCGATTCTGAATATCCCCGGGGAACGAATTCCCGTGGAAATTACTTGTCTCAAGACTAAAATTCTCCTTTTTCAAATAGATAGTGTAAGGAAAATTATGAGTGTGGGTCAAATACCCATATCCCATCAAATTTCTTCCCCCAAATATTTAAAAAATAAGAAGTTTGCTCTCGAGAAAAGTAACTTCCCCGGGAATTTGTTCCCCGGGAATATTCAGAATCGGGCTGTAAGTGTTTGGATGCTAAGAATATTACTCTTAACATTTTCGTCGGGACTGTTCAACTGTTGGCGGCAAAGGTATTTGTGGTTATCAATAAAACTTTATATCGATATGTGTCAAACATTCTTTATTATTTCCTGCTTATTTCGGAGTTAATTCGGAGTCATGTTTTCAGTCTCATTATCTCACTTATTTCGGAGCTATGTTTCTGACCCTCATATTTCAAACTTCATTCAGATTCATTTCGGAGTTGAACTCATTTCGGAGTCGCATTTCTTTCGTCGTCAGACACATATTGGAGTCGAATTTCTTTCGCCGTCGGACTAATTTCGGAGTTGCGCTCATTTCGCATTTAGAACCATTTCGGAGTTGGACTTATTTCGGAGTCGCATTTCTTTCGTCGTCAGACACATATCGGAGTCGAATTTCTTTCGCCGTCGGACTAATTTCGGAGTTGCGCTCATTTCGCATTTAGAACCATTTTGGAGTTGGACTCATTTCGGAGTCGCATTTCTTTTGTCGTCAGACTAATTTCGGAGTTGCGCTCATTTCGCATTTAGAAAACCATTTCGGAGTTGGATTCATTTAGGATTTATTTCGGAATTGGCCTCGATTCGGAGTTGGATTCATTTAGGATTTATTTCGGAATTGGCCTCGATTCGGAGTTGGACTGATTTCGAAGGAGGACTCGTTTCGGACTTATATGTATTTCTGACCCTAACATTTTGTAGAAATTTCGGACTCATAAATATGATCGCTCCGAAAATGTTTGCTAAGATTCGATAATTTATGAACCTATATTTATTTTCTTGTAATTTGTTTTTTATTAAAATTGTTTTTTTCTCTTTTCCAGGTAAGAAACGACCCAGTCGATTGCTTTAATCAAACACTTCCTGGTTTCATGTGAGTCTTAAATTATTTGAAATTATACTTTGAGCTGATTTTCTCAATTGGTGGACTATATCCCAGGGAAATCGTAAGCATGTGCACATTTGGTTGGGGGGATATTTCTTAGAACGATCTCCGCTATATCTATAGCTCTACTCTATGGCCCGACATCTTCTTTTTTTGTCCAGGGCACTTGCTCTAGGTGTATACAGGGAAGACAAAAAAAAAGTTAAATTTTTCTTTTTTTAGCGATTACAGTGCTCTCAAATCGATATATATTATTCTTTTAAGGACTTATGACTTCTTCCTTACCCCAAAGCTTGGAGATATGTTTATATCAAAAAGTTAAAAAAATAATTACAGTTTTTCTTAGCCAACGATCGATTTCGATGTTGCCATCGACTGTAGGTACTTTGCTTTCGAAACATTTATCGATTCTAAATTTTTAAGATGCTTCAATGAAACATTTTATTAGATTCCAATTGTGTCTCTAGAGACTGTGTCTCACTAGAGACTGCGGGCAGAATAGTCGCACAGTATATTTCAATAGCAATCAGCATGATCGATTAATAGCTTTCATCAGTTCATTCATATCCATGCCAAAGGCTGTTATATTTGATATTCATTTCATTGAATCAATCGAGCTCTAATAAATCCGTTCACATTTCATTAAAATGTCATTATTTTCAAGATCTTTTAAACATTTCAAGAAAGAAAAAAAAAAAAATTCATCAGTTCATTAAGCGCATTTGAGTGCTTATCGATCGAACTGCTTCACAAATCACTTACTGCAATTTATTTAATTTATTCAGTCCGTCAGTCATTAAGTCTTCTTATAAATTCTCTTTTAAATGATATCATTTTGTTACCCATTAGCGAAAAATTCAATTCATCCGGTTTCTCCTTCACAATAATTTCAATAAACAATTTTCAAGATTCTATACAATCGTGTATATGTATGTGAGTCTTTATACATACCCATGCAGGAAACCTGTCGGCACATGACCCAATGTCTACAATGAGTCAATAGGTATAGTTCATCTCTGTCGACCATGTCAACAAGAATTCTATATATATTTAATATTTGTGAGTTTTTGCTGCAGTGTGAATGCGATAGAAACAATCAACGAGGCTTCTTCTACAGCTAGATTTCATTCATTTAACATATTTGCTGAACACAACTCAGAGGCCTCAATACTTAGCATAGAGCATGCGTTCTCGCCCAGCAGTCTGAAGGATCCCGGTTCAAACCACAGCAAAGGCGGATGAAAATGTGAAAAAGTGATGTATAAAAATTATTTAATCTATTCTTCCGGCTTAAGGTCAATGCATTTCTGTTATGAAAACTAATTTGAAAATAATTTAAAATAAAACAATTCCTACGCTCAGGGATGAAAAAGCAAATTATATGCATAAAAGTCTTTCAAAAAATCATGTCTTGGATTGAAAACATTTTTAATTTGTTACCATAAATATTTTTCCTGAAAGCTTTTTGGTTTTTAAACTTTTATTTACTTTAAAAAAAGTAAATAAATAAAAAAATAAACAAACAAAAAAAAAAAAAAAGAGATTTGAACCCGCGATCTTCAGAGCTCAAGGCAAGCACTCAACGCATTGAGCCACCATAGGCACACGAATGGCTCTTGCTATTGACACGTACTAAAATAAATGCCTTCATAATGGTTCCCTCGTCAATAGCATGTCAATTGTTTGTCTCCACTATTGGTGGTTTTGCAATGACAAGCAATGTTAATTGTCTATAGCGGTTTGCATTGCGAAGGGCATACTAATTGGTCAGTAGTACTGTTGACGCGGACAGTAGAAAAAGAGTATAGATTCACTACTGTCATTTCCTGCAGGGTATCTACATACAAACTATATACTTATGTGCAAATATATACATACATAGGTGCTGTCGTCGCATATATGTACCTACATAGTATGCATAATAGAGAGACAAAGGCGAAAAATGAAAATATGGATTCCGAAAATTTCAATTTGTGAAAATTTGCATAAACACACGCAAGACAGGCTGTTGTAAACACACGGAACGACGACGCGAATTCGTGTTGTTTCGCGTTACGCGTTCGAGCGTTTCTCGTTCGCGTTTGCTCATTGAAATTTGACTTAATTTATGCAAATTGTTATGATCAAGTGTCAAGATTTTAATTAATTGAAATTCTTCAACTAGAAAAATGAGACAAAAGCGAATTGTTCTTTTCTTTTCGTTTTAAATTGAATTTTTTTTTTTTTTTTTATTTATTTTTATTTTTTTTCCCCCCCCATTTTTCAAGTCCTAAAATAAATAATTCTGCTGCTCTATTTGAATAGCAAAGAAAAGCAAACATTCGATACTACATTTAACATTTAATATGTGATTTTATTTAAGCATTTTTTCGATCAATATTTTAATTCACTCATTTCTGGCTCCGTCTCTAGGCGGACATTTTTCGAACATATTACCACAAAAAAAAAAAAAAAAAAATCAATTTCAGATGCGTTTTTCTCTATTTGAACTTCTCACTGAAAAATCAAATTGTGGCATTAAATAAATTTTAATGATAAAATTGTTGATTTACTTCATAAAACTGAGGTTTTTTGAAAAAAAAAAAAAATCTATGATAATTTGGAGCATAGGGCAGCTAAAGTTAAATATTTGTGGTTGCCCTCTGCTCCGAATTCGTAAAATCGCGAAATATCAACGGAAATATCTAGATATAATTAAATTATTTAAAAGAGCTAAAACACTTACGATCACCTCAAGCGGTTTGGAGTAATCAGAATCCGCAAGATATGACAATTTTGAATTAAAATTGACGCCAATGAATTAATCTGTTATATGTATAATATCATTAAATCATGTTTCGACTTGACTTCAATTTTTTTATTTTTTATTTTAGAATAGATAGATTCTTTATTTCAGGTATTAATTTTTTAATATCTACTACAAAAATTAAGATTTAAAGTATCTAATACATTTGTTAAAGAATCAATACGTACGACATGGCAAATTTACCGTCTGTCGCGAGCTCAACTTAAATTTTTTATAATACAGTACATTCGGGATAACGTCAACCCCCTATTCCGTCAACACCCCAAAATGTCAACACTTTTTTATTTACATTGACTATTTTAAAACGTCAACAAAACCTAAAAGCTCCAAAAGGTAAACTCTGCTTAATAGAAAATTTTAGCTGGAATTACGTATACAGGGTCTCCCGTTGACATATGGGGTACCAAATTAAAGGTAATCGATCCAGGATTTTGAATTAATTAAAAAATTTGGGTGTTAATTGGACACTTTTCATACCAAAATGGCTTCCAAAGTAAAAATAAAAAATTGAAAGTTTTTTTCAGAATTTTTCACTTTGACCGTTTATTTTTCTCTCAATGGGTCAAATTTTTACCATTAGTTTAATTTTGCCTATAAGCACATACAATTGGCTTTCAAACTGCATTAAAATTTTTTTTTTCAGCAGTTAACTATTGGTGTGGGAGAAATGTTTTTCTGGACTTTGTGTAAAAAAACTTTAAAGCCACATAACTCAGGGGTGCACCCTCACATACGATTTTTTGTTTATCTTTGACCCCCTTCCACCCCTTTTAAGGAATTTAATTCCCAATGGGACACCCTGTAGAATACGAATTCTCAGAATTCGGGGAATCTCCCTTTGTGCGTACATTGTAGTTTTTGCTCCCTTTGTTCAGTTGTGGTTTCGAACTTGTTGACGCTGCGCGTATAAAATGATCTCTAAAAAACAGAAAGTGGCATGATCTCATATAAAATATTTTTTTCTATTTTTCCAAATACATAAAAATTTGTTTGAATCAGATAAAAATAACGTTTAAAAGTATAATTCCAATTTTTTTTTTTGGTCTAAAATGAGGACAATCATAAACTTCAACAATCTGGTAAACGTCAACACTCGCGGTTTTAATTAGGTGACGTTATCCCGAGTGTACTGTATTTTAATTTTTTATATTTTTGTCAAATTTTTCATAATATTGTTTAATCATTTTCTATATTTTTTATATTTTTATATAATTTTTTAAATTTTTTTAAAAATTATTTTTTTTTAAATAATTTTCTATATTTTTAAATAATTTTTTTTAAAATAATTTTTAGAACCTTTTTAATAATTTTCTATAATAGTTTTCATAATTTTATAAAATAATTTTTTACTTAAGATTTTAAATAATTTTTTACAATTTTTTTTACTATATTTTTATAATTTTAAAATTTTTTTTACAATTTTTTATAATTTTTTAAATATTTTTTTTTTAATAACTAAAAAATTTTTTTAAATTTTTTTTAAAATCGAATCATTAACTCCAAGCGGTTTTATTTATTTTTTTCATTCATAAAGAAAATTTTTTTTCAATTTTATTCTCCTTTCCCAGCAATGATAAGACTAACGACCCTCCACATTCTTAAGATTATACCTCATGAGACTTTTCTTTAGCAAACAGCTGTAAATAACTGAAAATTAAAAGAAATAAATATGTCACAAAATAATTGTGCACTGTGCAATTCCAATCCAATTCGCCATGGCTGAGTAGTGCCGTCCAATACTTATATTGTTATAAAACATAACAATTGGATGTAATCGGATAATTCGAGTAAAATGAAAAACAATAGGTTAGTTCGATTAAACGGACTGCAACTGTCAATGGAGAGAATAAAATGCATGAAGCAACATCATCAATAAAATTCATTAAACTGTCAAATCAAATGATTCCCGTAAGCTCGATGAGCTCAATAAGCTTAATAAGGAACGTAAATATGCATGAATAATTACAAAATTCATGAACGCATTTGCATGCGGACTCGTATTGAATATGGATGGATGGATGGATGGATGGATGGATGGATGGATGGATGGATGGATGGGTGAATGGATCGATAGCTGAATGGATGTATGGCTGGATTTTATGTCTCGAAAAATATGGTTAAAGTGAAGTCTGCATCTAGATATGACCATATTTAAGCATGCATTATGCATACACGCAATTACAAATCGCTACGTAACATTACTAACAATTTAGCTGTACATAAATAATGCATTGGCATTTCCAATGACAGGGCGCCTCACTGCACACTCCACTCCACTTCACTGCACTGCACTGCACTGCACTCCGTTGCACTCCACTGAAGGAGTTTGCTGTAATGCTCTAATCAAAATGCTTTGAACGAACGAATGCATTTATAAACAACCGCGACGCCATTTGTCTGTCCCGCTCTCCCTCCGTCCGCCCGCTAGTCTTTCTGTCTGTCTGTCATCTTTTTCGGGAGGTTTTTTTTTTGCGATTTTCAATTTTAAACGGCGGTTTTGTGGTTAACGTACGAATAGATTAATATTGCTATTATTATTTTTGATTTTTATTTATTTATTATTATTAATTTTTTTATTTTTTTTTTTTTTTTTTTTTTCAAATAAAACGCAAATAAGGAAAACCATTTTTGAGTTTCTTATTAAGTATTTATATATTTTTGAATTTTTTTTTTATATTTTTATTTTGATGATTTTTATTGTGCTCATCTTCATGGCTCGGCATTGAGTCTTGTTGCATCACGTCACATTTTGTGAAAGCTAAAAGCAAGGTGTGTCAGTTCGCAGGCAACTGTCATGTGAAGACGGATGGTAACGGTGTTCTTGGTAGTTGCATAGCCAGCAGCCAGCCAGCCAGTGCAGGTTTCAAATAATGGCAAGAAAATTGAAGTCGTTAATTGAATTTTCGCAGCTTTAATTATAAAAAAAAAAACCAATAAATCTTTATTTTCCTTTTTTTCGATATTTTTTTATTTATTTATTTTTTTTTAATTTTTCTTTAATTATTTTATTTATTACGTTTGTCTTTTATTGAGTTTTTTCTTATCATTTTTTATTCAATAATTTTTTTGATTTTTGAAATTTTTGTTATATGAAAATATATTGCGTAACATATGGCTTTTATGGTTTCTCCTTACCGCAAAGTCACAGTGTGCAGCAAAATTGTGTTACAACAGAAATAATACGATGCACAGAAGGCAATGTGCAGCAGTCGCAGAGTTGGTGCGGTTTCTCTGATTTATTTAAATTCGAATATGTTGCTGCATTTACTAAAAAAAAAAAAAGCCCTTAAAATATAAAATGAAATGAAATATTTATTTGGGGGTTTTCATATGCCTCCTGCTGATACTTTTATTTATATTTATTAATTCGGCATAAAAGCAACGTGCACGTTCAACCAAATACAATTCACATGTATAAGAACCTTCCTATGTTTTAGTCGAAATTTTTAAAATACCCACAAAGGCCGATTCCTTGGATCTATGGAATTACCCTATTCATTTCATTGAAAAAAAAAAAAAAAAAAAAAAAAAAAAATTAAAAATTGTCTTTGGCAGTGAAAGGCTTACAAAATATTGTTGCCAGTGCGGGCAAGGTGAAACGGTTTTAAGTAGGTGCTTCTTAGGTCTCTATTATGAAACCATTGTCATACCATTTTTCTCAGACCCTTTTCAAATTGAATTCGAATATGATGATGATAAGGACATATTTCATAGTTGACCTCCATTCTATGAAAACACTTTGAAGAAATTTTCTAAGAAATCTTGGAATGAAATTGATTGCAATTAGGCGCACTTAACATAATACTAAAAATGACCTGACCTCCTTTTAGAGGGAAATTAAAGATGACGATCGACAAACATTACAGGCGAATAAAAGCGAAATGACCAAAGTGGCAGCCATCGTGCTTAAAGTGTTGTCGATCGATTTTTTTTTGCTTTCATATTTCGATAGTTAAACTCATTGAGAGCATGGTCAGAAAAAAATCAGACCGAAATTCCAAGGATTAAAAAAGTTTCAGCTCATAATTGACGACGTTTTTTTTTTCTACAGCTTAAGAAGTCGCCCTCTTTGCCATATTTGGCTGAGATGCCAACTTACGAAAGGGAGAGGCTCTGGGCTTGACTCCCAGCTGAGGTCGTGGATGTTTGTTCCGTTTGTCAATTTCTGTTCTTCTTTGTTTTCCCATTATACACGTTGCATTACAACGGGCCCATCTGGTGGCAGCCACACTAAACAAAGCTAAGGTAACCCAACCTAACCTAACCTAACCTAACCTATCCTAGCCCTACCTAACCTAACCTATCCTAGCCTATCCTAGCCTACCTAGCCTATCCTAGCCTTACCTAACCTTACCTAACCTTACCTAACCTAACCTAACCTTACCTAACCTTACCTAACCTTACCTAACCTTACCTAACCTTACCTAACCTTACCTAACCTTACCTAACCTTACCTAACCTACCTACCTAACCTAACCTAACCTAACCTACCTAACCTAACCTACCTACCTAACTTACCTAACCTAACCTAACCTAACCTACCTAACCTAACCTAACCTAATACCTAACCTAACCTAACTAACCTATCCTAGCCTTACCTAACCTAACCTATACCTAACCTACCTAACCTAACCTAACCTAACCTCTAACCTAACCTAACCTACCTAACCTAACCTAACCTACCTACCTAACCTACCTAACCTACCTAACCTAACCTAACCTAACCTAACCTTAACCTTAACCTATCCTAGCCTTATCTAACCTAACCTAACCTACCTAACCTAACCTATCCTATCCTATAACCTAACCTAACCTAACCTAACCTAACCTAACCTATCCTAGCCTTACCGAACCTACAGCTCAAGAAACAATCAGAAGCATACTAAAAAATTAATAAAAATTCCCAAAGAACAGGTAAAATTGATATATGTATTTGCACCAGAATAACCCTTTAAAACTTTAAACAATATCGCTATCTATAGAGCGACTTTTATATCTAAAAGTTCAATAAATTGTTGACCAGCGAACAATAAATCAAAAGACTTTCATTGGAAAGCTACTGTTTGGAAGCATTTTTCAATTATATACCTACATACATATATGCATAGATGTATATATATTTTTTTCCAAGCGAGTCTTTGTCAAGAGGAGAAATTTCATTTGCATAACAAACTTTTCACACTGCTCAATATTTTGCTTATCTCTTCGCATACATATTTGTTTTCTTTCCTTTTTCAATATTTTCTCAATATTTTCAATTTTTGGATTCTTTTTTTTTTTTTTTTACCATAAAAATAAATAATAAATCACGCCTCTGACAAATACTTCAAATGGGCACTTATTCACAATAGCTCGTAAAATTCTTAAGTACACTTGAAAAGAAAGAAAAAAAAAATAATCTCTTCATATTATTTTACACAATCGTATGTAAATTTGCTGTGTCTATTTAACACTAGTTTCTCTCACCCTTCCTTTTTGCATTTTTTCATGTTCTTTTTATATAAGTATTTTCATTTTTTCATTTTCTTTGTCGCTTTAACTGAATGCAGTACGATAATTGTTTCGGTAGCATTCCAACGTCATGTACTGTATTGTCCATCGAGTCGTATGAGCAACAATTTTTGCATTTTTTTTTTTTCTTTTACTACTCACGCGCAAATTGTCAATTATTGTTACCGTTGATGACAAGCAATTTGCCAGGCGAGCTCGTCAGTGGAATATACAAAGCAAAGCAAATCAAAACAAAAGAGAACAAAACAAATCCAACAATGCAAGCAGCAAGCAGCAACAGCAATGGCCAAAGCACCAACAAAAGCAATAACATTTGTAAATGTTTGCGCCAGTGGCATTGACGGGGTGTAAAGTCAATTGAACTGTGCCATGGGGGGGGGGGGGGGGTAGCTTAGCTAGCCAGCGCCACCCGTCCTCCTCCCAAAAATTTTCGTAATGCCGACTACGGCACTGTCCCGTACAAATTTAAATTGACGAAAATTCTGTTACGTTTTATCGAGTCTCGACAAAGCAACGTGTTTTGTTGTGATTTTACAATAAATTTTCAATTTTCAATTTCAATTTACAATTCAAATGAAATGTCATTGGCGTGTACCTTTTGCTTCGGCTTAATTTAACGATTAGTTATGCAAATATTGTTAAGTATCAATGGAAGCAGAGTTAATTTATTAGTTTATTTGTTGAGTCGTTTTTTGTTTTCCCTCTCTCTCTCTCTCTCTCTCTCTCTCTCTCTCTCTTTCTCTATTTTTCTTTGAAATTATATGCATACAATATTTATTCGAAGCCATAAATTCCATCTGAGATTGCAACTTAATTGAAGGATTTGATTGCTTGATGACATTCCGCAACACAATCACGACACACGCACGTACGCATACGTTTGTATATTTGCATTTATTAAAATATTATTCAATGATATTTCAGGTGTTATTGATGAACATTTTTAGCAATTTATTGTTATTCAAGCAATAAATCTTCTATAACGAATTTTCGCTTCCTATCCTTCCAATCGTAATCAAGACCGCATGACGTATGAGCAACGTTCGACATTATCAAATGAATCAATCTTTTTTTTTTTTTTTTTTTTTAAATTGATTTTTCTGTATCATTTTAAGTTTTCCATTAAAATTTTCGGATAATTTTAGTTGTTTGTCATTGCAAAAGGTTTTAATAGATTGTGTTTAGGAAAAAAATTCCTAACATTGCTGTTAAAAGAAGCAAAATTGGCCCGGGGACACGCTGCGTATGAGTAACGTACACACTGCGTATGAGTAACGCAACAAATGCATTGCAGTCGCGCATTCGAATGTTGACGATAAACACCAGTATTTAACCCTGCTGGTGCCTTAGGTGCCAATATCTGGAGATAAGTTAAATGAATATTATTCCAGACATAAAAATCTTTTCGTAAAGAGCTCAAATTCTTATAGTTACATGGGGAAATACACCGTGGACCAAATGGCCCCTAAAGCATTTCGTGAAACTTTTTTAAGGTCACAGAAGGGTTAATAAAATAAATATTTTACGAATTTTGCAGGAAATCTCAATTGAATTTCCCAATGGAATTTGGCCTTCTAAAGGCGAAAAAAATATTTTAAAAATTCTAATTTATTTTACATGAATTTTTTTAAAGCAAATTATTATTTTGAGGAGGAAGCAAGCATTTTCGGTCAGAAGTCAAAAAATGTGTCATCCGATTGGAAAAAATTTTCCTTCAAATTAAAGAAAATTTATCCCTCATAGATTGTCTCTCACGTAGTTTTAAGATCGGTCGAGAAATTAAGCATGTGTGGACCGCTACACCTTCAAAAAAAATAAAAAAATAAATTTTAAAAAATAAAAAAAACTTACTTTTAGAGAAAATCAATGAAATTCTTCCATCGGCATCTAAGAAATCAATCGCAAACAGATATTTTTTTATTTTTTTTGGAATTTTTCATTTCAAGTTAGTTAGTTTTTTAACAAAATCAGGTACTAATTTTCATAATCTATGGATAAATGGAAAAGTTATAATTTCTTAAGTAAGGGAATAAAGATATTGTAAGCAATGCAAATTACACATTTACAGAAATCAACTGCAAAATCATCTAGAATATAAATTGCCCCAAAGATCATGACGATCTAATTTTGACCCAGTTTTCCCTTTCTAATTTTATGAAGGGAGTATATTGTATAGTTTCGATATATAATAATTGAGTAGAAAGGCTGCAGAGATTGTTTTTGGGTTACATGAAATTTCCGGAATTTCCGGATATTTTTTGACGATATCGATTTTGGTGACATGCCGGTTAAGCTTTATCACAAAAATACGTTGCTTTCTTTGAAGTAAAGAGTCGATAGGAAGAGTGCATTGAGATCTTATGAGAGGCTTTACTCTAGTGTTATTAATTAATTTACGAGTTTCTTGAGTTTTTCAATCCAATAATGATTCGAACATAATAAATATATATGTATCCTCATTTAATCTGAGCAATTCTGAGAGACATTCTCGCGAGAAATAGAATGACATGAAGAAAAAAACACATGGAGAATTCTCAAATCATTCTGAGCATCTGCATAAAAGTATTCTTTATTCCTTATATATATATATATTCATTAATTTCCATAACAGGGTAAAGTAGATTACACTTCCCTACGATGCCCCACTCAACTAAAAAATTACAAAACAAAAAAAAAAAAAAAGATAGCAGAAAAGTACATTAAAATCCTTTTAAACCAATTACATTTTGTCTTAACCTCTTGGGACCCGTATAGGTATGACGTGCACGAGCATAACGAATTTGTCCAATGAGCTGCATCTGGGCACGGAGGAGGTTTAAAATAGGAATAAAAAGAAAATAAAAAGATTTTCTTCCCATTTTTTTCTGCGACCAAAAACCTATGTAAATTCGAATTTATTGAATTCTATCGTCAAACAAGAAAAATTAACGTCAAAAATGCTAATGAAAGCAAAAATAAAATAGAAAATCCCCCAATTGCCAAATATAAACCGATCAAAGAAGACAGAACGACGAAAGCGCACGAATAGTTTGAATACTACGTACGTACGACGAAATTTCAATTTCAATTTCTATTTCTATTTTTGTCTTGAAAACTTTTTCGAACATGTGCTTTCGAGTTTTCGAAATTTCGTCTATTTCCGTGTGCTGTCTTCGTTAATCCATTAACAGCCGCTGTACCCGAACACAAGAATAATTATCATCAATATGCCTCGGAATTTGAATACATATGTAAAAAAAAATGAAAAAAAATTCAAAAAAATATTCAAAAAATATTTAAAAAATATTTAAAAAAAAAAGGCAAACATTCAAAAAATATTCAAAAAGAAATGCAAAAAAGTTCAAACAAAAATGCAAAAAATTCAAAATATTCAAAAAATTCAAAGGCAAAAATTCCAAATTAAGCCCAAAATCCAACATTGCGAGAGCCCAATGCGAGAGGGCGAGACGAGACGCACACAAATTTCAATACATTCAATCATATGCTTCAAGCTCCAATGTGTCGCACTGCGAGATTTCGTAGCGAGAAAATGTTTGAAAAAATTAATATTTCTCGTTGCTAGGCAATTTGACAGGTTAATGATGTAGCTTTTGTTTTGAGTACTCGCTATTGGGTACTCGCTTAAACTAGTAAAATAAAAACTGTTCACTGTTCCGTGAAAAAGAGCTTTTAAAATATTTCGCGGGCTTTGGTTCATTTTGAAAATTTTTGAAAATTTTGAATTAAAATTTAAACTCAAGTGAAAACGTATATATATGAGTACTCGTTACTCGTTACTCGTTAGATTGGTACTTGGTTCAAATATTGCATTACTAGAAGCGAAATTATGCTATCATCTGCGTGACCCAAAACCCTCATTGGAGATTGAAATGCGTCATGCAAAACATTTTCGTGACGTCGCGCACTCTCGCATCGGGCTCTCGCAATGTTGGATTTTGGGCTTAATTTGGTATTTTTGACTGTGAATTTTTTGAATATTTTAAATTTTTTTGCATTTTTGTTTGAATTTTTTGAATATTTTTTGAAAATTTTTTGAATATTTTTTTGAATTTTTTTTTCATTTTATTTTACAATATTCAAATTCCGAGACATACTGATTACTATGCAAAAAATTTAAAATATTCAAAAAATTATCAAAAAAATCAAACAAAAATGCAAAAAATTCAAAAAAAAAATTAAAAAAAAAAAAATCAAAAAATTCAAAATATTCAATAAATTCAAATAATTCAAAACAAATCAAAAGATTCAAAATCCGAGCTCTAAAAAGCATCATAGGGTTGTCTTTGATATATTGGAAAAAAAAAAAAAAAAAAAAGGATTTTCGAAACTCACAACCCCAAAACAGACCGATCTCCGAAAAGGTTGAGAATATTCATAGCGACAATCGGTGACAATTTTAGCAGGTTTTTGGGTTAATCATATCTTCGCTTTGAATGGGTTAAAGCACACGCAAACGAGTTGAATATGGGCTTTCCTTTTTCTACTGATGTGCCTGATTCTATTATATTTTCAAATATTTTCGCGCGATTTGAACGGCTTTCTTTTTCTCTCAATCCTCAGCCCTATTCTAAAATATTCCCTGGAAATTTTTCCCTATTCTAAAAGACATTTTTCCATGGAAAACTGGAAGTGCTCTAAGCATAAATAAAGAAGAGTTAGACATGTTATGAAATTTGATTGAAAATTTGTTCACTTGATTTTCCTTCCCGAGTCCGCTTCGAATGGAAGAATTTTAATTTTTTGAAATTCGCACGAAAAAATTCTCCGAGAATATTTCGAATCAGGCTGAATACATAAATTTCTCCCATAACTTAGATGCGTACCCCTCCTTTTTGTCGAATCGAATTGCGTCTGAGAATCGCCTTAAAAAGCGCAATGGCACCCGACAATCCGGAAGCTAATGAATTATTGAACAAAGAGAATCATTTAACTGTTAAATTAATTTAAAGTATAAGTTGTTACTTTTGTTGTGGTTGTTGTTATTTCTGCTGTTGTTGTTTTTGTTGGTATCGCATATCGCATAGGCAGTCGGGCGATTTGATTTTAACCCGCTTAAGCTACTCCGACTGACTTAAACCGATAGATCAATAAAGTGATATGCACATTTGTATTATATACTGCGGCGGCTGAGCCTAAAACACCTTCTGTTCGCGCCTCTTCTACATCAACACACACACACACACACACACACACAGCATCTGCACACAATCCCAGCGGGAAATGTCCCGCGGACATCGCCGATGATGTCCTAGTGACTTCGGAGCCGGAATGCATGCTATTTCCGGTGACACTTTGTATGAAATTTACACAGGAGTTGAAAGGGACTTCAGCGGTGACATTATCACCGGAAGATTAGAAAATGTCACTGGTCATGCTAGGGGATGCGATGGCGAAAAAAGCATTTGAGAGCAGCACATTGCTCTTTTCTCTCTAAATGTCAATTTATAGAAACCAGTTTGATAACTCTCTCTTCTTTGCCCTCTTTTTGATTATTTCCAAGAATTTTTAAAAATCTTTTCTTTTTTTAAATAATTTTTGTTCGCCTCTGCCAGGGATCGATCCCGCGATCTTCGGATTCTGAGTCGAGCACTCATCCACTACGCCACCTCATGCTAACGCTGAACTGACGCTAAAAACTTATTTAAATTTCAGTAGCCAATGAGAGTCAAGCACATGAACAGCATCCCATCCACGATGACATGTCCTCAAAGATTTCATGCATGACAATGTCACCTATATGTCATCGATGACATCATTGGTGACTTTGTCATGCAGGAGATAATTTTCCGCTGGGATGTGCATGCACGTACATATCTCTGCTACTATAGTTCGCCTCATTAAAAGTCAATTTGCATTTGCAATGCTCGAACGAGCATTTCAGGCGCGATTAATTATGCAGCCAGAACACAACTTGTCAGCGTCGACGTCGTCGCCCTCACCGCCGCGGCGTTGTCTTCATCGTGGTTTCTTTATGGCACTAAGTGATATTTTACGTGCATAGCTACATATGTATGTGCTGCGCTGTGCTGTAATGTCGTGTATGTATGTATGTGCTTAAATACTTAATGCCTAAAGTATCGCTATCAGTATCCTATCTGGCTTTTAGCACCCATGACTTCAGAGCCACTAAAAACATTGCACATTAATTAAAGACATCGCTTGACGTGATTAGGCAAACGACAAACGGTAAAGTGGCTTACGCGAAATTGTGCGCTAAAACGGCGGTGGCTGGGAGGGTGGCGCGCTAGCGAGCGGAAAAACAAACAAAAATTATTACTGTAATATAATTGTAATTGCTTTTCTAACATGTTCATTTTTAATTGAATATATTCAAACGAACGCGTTTCCAACTGTCGGAACTTTGAGACTTACGATATACAAATACATTCGTATATGAATGGAAGAGTAAAGCTTCAGATATCCAACAACCCCGAGTCATGACTAAAAAAAACGAGTTAATCCTGTGAAATGAAATCTAGATTAGTGCTACTCTGGACTCTGTTTTTGAGTATCGCCATTGAAATGTTATTGGATGAAAATAAAAAAAAAAACTCTCCAATGCCAATCTCCGATTGATCTGTCCTTGACAAACTTCAGGCTTCCAAAAATTAACGTTGAAATGTGAAGTCAAATTTGGACAGAAATAGAGAACATCAACCTCCTCTCTTCAGTCGAGATCAGAACCAGGTTACCATGGTCGCTTCAGGGTACAAATATATCATAACAGCGGTCCTGAACGAAGCTTGGAGGTTGGTTGGCATCGTGATATATCGGATATAAGGCCGATTTCTCCGGAGCAAAGGAAAAAGTAGGTTAGGTTAGAGTGGCTGCCCCCTTTAAGGGGACACACTTAGGCCGCATATGGGCCCGTTGTGGTACCACGTGGAAAGACACGCCTCCCTAATTACCCATTTGGTGAAGCCACTTGGACTCATTAATGAAGCGAGCTATGTCTTTTATTCGAACAGATGACAGCTCAGTGAGAGAGGAGAAGAAGAAAGAACCGAGCAGCCTGGATCTTCTCCTGGCCAAGCCCGGGCAGTGGCACATGAGGTGACTCACCGTTTCTTCTTCCTCCTCCGATCTGCAACTTCTAGAGAAGTCATTGTAAGGAACGCCAAGGCGTTCTGCGTGTCTGCCTTTTAGGCAGTGTCCTGTGATTATGAAGACCATACGCCTTATGGCGGCACGGCCCAGCGCCAGGAGTTGACTGGTCCTTTTGTAGTCCAGGTCTACCCACATCAACCTTGAAGTTAGGCAAGAATCTTCCTCTGCCCATGCCTTGCGCGCTTGCCCGTAGAAATCATATTTAATCTTTAATTTAACTGAGGCAAAAGGAACACCCAGTTCGGGCTCCGTTAAATCGTTATCAAGTTCTGTACCGGCCCTCGCAAGGTCGTCCGCTGTACAGTTACCTTTGATGTCCCTGTGTCCAGGTACCCACATCAGGGTCACCGAAGAGTGCTTAGTCATCTCCTGAAGAGACGAACGACACTCGCGGATTGTCTTAGATGTGGTTACCCCACTCGAGAGGGACTTTATGGCCGCCTGGCTGTCCGTGTAGCAGCCGACTAAATATAAAATGAAATAAAATTAAAAGTAAGAAATTAAGCAAAAAATAATACAAAATAATAATAAAAAATAACAAAAATAAAAGAAAATAAATGTAAAAAAAATAAACTAAAAAATAAAGTTAATAATTCATAAAAGAAATGTTTGGATCCTAAGTCCGAAGAATAGAAATACGAATATAAAGTAAATAAATAAAAAAAATTAAAAAATTTTGAATTAAAAAAAATTTTCTTTTTAAATAAAAAATTACAAAATTTTTTAAAAATTGAAATTTTAAAAGTATGCTCGTAACCGACAAAGACAAAAAGGGAAAAGACGGGAAAATAATACCTTAAGTTTGAAAAACGTTTAAAAAGCCACACGACATCATCACAAGAGGCGATCATGGTATCCTTACATACATGGCATGTGTTAATGAGGCCATTTTCATACCAAAATGGCTCTCAAAGTCAGAAAATGTAAAGAAAATTTCGAAATTTTCACTTTAATGAAAAAAAAAACTACAAAATTGTAAATTAGTACCTAACTAATGGAAAATTTTATAGCCTTCAAGAAGGCCTGAAAATTCCTTGAAATTCTGCAAATTTATTTCTTCTCCTTGAAACTCCTCAGAGTAACATTTAAGATCTACCGACTGATACGATTTTTTGCTCACAATGACAGCCTCTATCAGCCTCAGTAGAGAGAAATACTTTAGTACGGAACACCCTGTATATTGTTGGTAGGTAGGTAGGTTGAAGTGGCTGCCACTTAGGTCATTTACCGGCCCATTGTGATACCACGAGAGGTTTTCTTGTATTTGTGTGAGTGTATTGTCTTTTTTTTGTATTTTTTGAAAATTTTCGAACCTCTGACCCTGGAATCAAGAGCATAGCACGCAACCCCTACGCTATCCCAGAGCCACCCTGTATATGTACCCATTTTTTTTATTCATGATTTGAATTTTTTTAATGTTAGTTTTTTTGCGATTTATTTTATGAATTTTTCTTTTTTTACATTTTTTTATTTTCTTAATTTTTTTACTTATATTTTTTATTTTATATTTTTTTAAATTTTTTATAGGTATATTTTAAATTTTTTATTTCTCTTTCATTTTTTTCATTTTTTATATTTAAAATTCTTTTTTTTATTTTTATTTTAATTTTCATGTAAGTTGTTGCCGTTGTTATTTGTTACTTTTTTTTTCATCTATTGCAATAAAAGTTGCCATAAAAATTTATTGACACAGTCTCATGTCTACACAAGGTAATTGGAAACAAGTTGGCTACTGCCTTTCGGCTTTTCGTTTCTCTTTATTTATTGCTTCGAAGTTGCGATTTCTTACTTATTTTCTCCATTTTTTTTTAATTTTAAATTTTTTTTATTTTTTCTGTTTCTAGTTTAACATTTAGTAATTTCAAAATCAGTATGATAATAACTTCATTATTTGTTCAGTGTTCAATGAAAAGCAGAAAATAAAAACAATACCCCCAAGAGCAGACCAATAAAAATGATTTCCAATTAAAAATTTATTTACACAATGAAAACTTTACAAAACAAAAAATTTCCGAAGAAAAATCTCTTTCCACTTTCTATTTTTTTTTTTTTTTTAAATTTTCTTTTGTTTTCTTTTCAATTTCCTAATGAACAAAATGAACGAAATTCCATTTAAATTGCAACAACAATAAAGCTGATTTGTTCCTTCGAGCTAAATTAGCGAACGCTCGAAACGAGGCACTCGTCTGTCTGACATCAGCGTCGGCATCGGCGTAAATTTTCAGCCATGCGTGTGCGCTGTTATGGCTTTTAAGAAAATTGCATTTTCAACAAAATCACTTGAGAAACGAATCGCTAAATTACAAGGTAAACAAATTTTAAACAAACAATTTCAATCGAGTGAGAAAACATGTGTGAATGATTTATTGAATGGATGGCACACTCTCGCATTGTTAATTTGTCAATTGTCATGCGTCTTCCATGGCCCCCACATATCCATTCTACTACCCCCACCCCCTGTTTTTTTTTTTTTTTTTTTTATTCTTTCAAAACTTTTTTGATAATGCATCTAGCTGTGCTCGATGACGAATCGCTCATAGACCAGGTGGTAGTATTTCATTGGGAACAAGTGTAAAATAAAGCATAAATATGCATACAAGAGTCAATTAGGTTTTTACTGAACGTTAACAAATTATATTAATTAGTTTTTCAATAACTTCGAACATGAAAAAACATAGCAAAACAGATCGAATCAGCTGTTTTTAATTAAATTAAGTTGAACAAATTAGAGGCATTATTAAGTAAGCTCTTAAGATGGCAGTCTTCAAACAAGTTCAACGAAATGACAGTAAAATAATAATATAAATACTAATTAAAAATTAAATTAAAAAAATAAAAAATTAAATAAAAATAATTAAAAATGAAATAAAAAATAAAAATAAATTAATAAAAATTAAATAAAAATAATTAAAAATGAAATAGTTTTAATAAAATTAATAAAAATAGAAATAATAAAATAATTAAATATTAATAAATAAAAATAAAAAATTAAATAAATAATAATTAAAAATAAAATAAAAATAAAATAGAAATAATAATAAAATGATAAAAAAATTAAACTAAAAATAATTAAAAATAAATACAAAAATTAAATAAATAATAAATAATAAAAAATGAATAAAAAAAATAAAAATTAAAAAAAATAAATTAAAAATAAAATAAAAATAATAAAAAATGAATAAAAAAAAAATTAAAAATTAAATAAAAAAAAAATTAAAAATCAAATAAAAATAATAAAAACAAAATAAAATTAATAAAAAATATAAATAAAAAAAATTAAAATAAAATAAAAATAATCAAAAATGAGTAAAAAATTAAAATTAAATAAAAAAATAAAAAATAAAAATAAAAAATAAATTAAAAAAATAATAAAAAAAATTAAAATTAAATTAAAAAAAATTAAAATTAAATAAAAAAAAAATTAAATATAAAAAAATTAAAAATTAAATAAAAAAAATTAAAAAATAAAAATAATAATAAAATAAATAATAAAAATTAAAAAATAAAAATAAAAAAAAAAAATAAAAAATAAATAATAAAAATAATTAAAAAAAATTAAAATTAAATAAAAAAAATAAAAAATAAAATAAAAATAATTAAAAATAAAATAAAATTAATAAAAAATTAAATTAAAAATAAAATAAAAATAAAAAAAATGATAAAAAAAATTAAAATAAAAAAAAAAATAAAAAATAAATATAAAAATATTTAAAAATAAAATAAAATTAATAAAAAATTAAATTAAAAAAAAATTAAAAATAAAATAAAAATAATAAAAAAATGAATAAAAAATTAAAATTAAATAAAAAAAAATTAAAAATGAAATAAAAAATGTAAATAAAATAAATAATCAAAAATGAAATAAAAAAATTAAAAATAAAAAATAAAAAAATGACTAAAAAAAATAAAAATTAAATAAACAAAAAAATGAAAAAAAAATGTAATGGAGTAAATAAAAAACTGTAAAAAAATAATAGCAGTAGTAATAAAATTGGTTTACACATCAGACTCAATATCTGTAGAGTTATATTTGGGTTTGGCTGGGGCTATTTTTGTAGGTTTAGACCCCCTTCGAAATGCGAATAAACACAAGGGAACACAACGGGAAAAAAACTATTATGATATTTTTTGTTTTTTTGTGTCTAGAATCCCTCCCGCAAAAAATTTTTTCGCATTCCTATTTGAATGCCCCAATTCAGAAATATTTATTAAAGACCTCAAATCCAATTGTCCACCTCAAAAGCAAAAACAAAAACACTTCAATGGAAGCCCGCCTTTTATTATTGCTTCAATTTTTTCGGTCTGTTGGAATGCAATGAAATGAAAATAAAATAAAAAGAAATAAAAAAAGCAGCGCAAAAATATCAAAACACATTTCATTTCACACTTGGAAAGGTTTTTGGGGTCAAATGGTTTGCACATGATTTTCGAATTTTAAACGGCAAAAGTCTATAAAAACGTTCGCTCATTCGTGCATGGTGGGACTTGAAAATTCTGAGATTTTGTTGTTGTTATTTTTGCTCCATCATTGCACGTTTGTGTGCGTTCGTCTATCGCTCTTTTTAAATTCGTCCATCAGTCTGTCATCGTAACCTCTTTAACTTCCGTGAAGGTGATTCACTTAGCCCATAATAGAATCTTGTGAAACTTTCATGTGTAAATCCGATCGATTGTTGAACTAGTAACCAGAAGACTAGTGACAGCAGTAGAAAAAAGCTTTATCAACCAAGTAGATCAAGACAAACCAAAAAAGGAAATATGTTCATAATTTTTAGGGAAAAAGGTTAATCCTGTGATTGACTTGATCTCCTACGCCCCCATTAAGAAGTAATACTTATTGAGTACTTAAACACTCACGATTAACAGTGATGGTCATGAGTCTCAGTATTGGGTTAAGACAAAACTCTTCACGATGCCTAGGGGTCTTCGGTGGAAATATCACATTGAAGGCAGCATTATCAAGTGAAGGTTCAAAATTTCACTGCAAAAATTTTGAGTTGTTTCCATATCCTATAGCTATCGGATTTACATATGTATGTAAGTGTGGTCACATATGGGCAGTCATCTACTAAAAAGCTAATCTGAAAGCCTTAGAAGAAAGTCTCCGATAATCGGAAAAGGAATTTTAGTATAGCTGACCTGACCCCCAAATGTACCCTTTTGGGACATCAACTTTCTGCTATATTTAATAGAGCTGGAGAACTATCGATAGTTGCGACCATCAGTAGTCTCGATAGACGATAGTCTGAAACATCGATGGTATCGATAGATGCAAGAAAGTGAGTTTTTCTAGACTCGAGAGTTGGAGAGCTATCGATAGTTTGATAATCGATAATTTCGATAGTCGATCATTTCCATAATCGATAATTTTAGTAATCGATAGGTTTAATAATCGATAATTTCAACAATTGATAAGTTCAATAATCGATAGGTTCAATAAGAGATGGTTTCAATAATCGATAGGTTCAAAAATCGATAATATCAGCAATCGATAGGTTCAATAACGGATTGTTTGAATAATCGATTTTGTTCCAGTAATCGATTTTTCCAATAATCGATAGTCAAAATTATCGATAGGTTGAACAATCGATAGTTTACGTGATCGATATTTTCAACAATCGACAGTTTGGATAATTGATAGTTTATAGAATCGATAATTTCGGTAATCGATAATTATGACAATCGAAAATTTTGATTACCGAAATATGAATTTTCGAGCGAATCTCGCCGTAATCTAAATAGGGGTATTTTTAGGAACCTGTCCATTTCAAAAAAAAGAAAGCCCTCTGTCACCGCCAGCACCACCAATGCTAAAGTTAATGTCCATGAATCAAAACTATCGATAGTCTTTAAAAACCATCGATATTTTCGATAGTTTGAAAGCATCGATATTATCGATGGTGCTATTGATTGTTTCTTCAGCTCTAATATTCAACCCCAAACCATCAAACATATAGAGGTAAATATGTAAAAGATCCTCTCACCTTGAGACTGCTCGAGTTAAATTTAACAATTTACACTGTAAAGAGTAATAGTAAAAAATTGTTATTTTTTCGTCCTCATTTCAACGAGCAGACAAAGAGCTATCTTGTTTACTATAAGTCGTTTCATATAAAAGTCTCTTTTCACTCTCTGCCTCTCTCTCTCTCTCTCTCTCTCGCCCTCCGTCATAACTCGTTTTTATTCAATTTTTGTTTATATTTGAAAAGTAAAAAAAAAAAAAAATTGTTTGTTTTATGAGAATTACGTGCGGATTTCGTTCACCGTCGTTTTTAATCTGTGCACAGTGGGCAAAGACAAAACAAAAAAGAAAAACAAAAAATGGGAAAAAAATAATTCCGATTCAGCGCGCGCACTCTCCGCAATCGTGTTTCAGTTTTCGGCTTTCAGTTTTCGGCTTTCAGCTGCCGCAAGCCAATCTCTCTCGATGTGTGAAAAAGTCGTAAATTTTATGATATCAAACAGCGGCAGTTAAGGCAGCTTCGGATAAACGAAAAATTTGCATGCCTTTTATCATTTTATTTGTTTTATTATTTATTCGCCTTTTTTTTTTTGCTCTTTTTATGGCGCCTCGGCTTTAGCATCGTTTCCTTTTTAAAAGTTTTTTATTTTTGAAATTTATATTTTTACGTTTTGGAGTTTTTTTTTGGTTTTTTTTTTTAAACCCAACACATTGTGTATCGAAGGCTTTCTGCGTTTGTGCATACCTGTGTAACAACAAGTCTGTTAGTCGTCTTACTCGTCCATCTGTCAGTCCATCCCCCTGTCCGTCTGTCTTTCTGGGCCTCTGTCCGTCCGTATACAGTATTCTTATCGAAGGAGTTGAGCCATCTTCAGTTGAGCAATTTAGTATGCGAAATTTGCGGGAACATGAGGAAGATCAATTTCGAGAATGGGCGTGGTAGGTCCATTATTAAGGGTGTCGTCTGTCAAATAAATCGCAAAAACCTTTCTGCAAACTTAAACTTTTTGAGACATTTGAATGAAATGGAAATTTTTTTTTTTCCTATATTCAAATTTCCGATCAAATTCCCAAATATTAGAAAAGTGGGCGTGGCACAAGGACGTTTTTCACGATTCAATTGAACGAAAGTCATCGCATTAGATCTCTGATGGTCTTGAAAATCTCCGGAATAGATACTTTGTCGTAGTCTTGTCGGGCAATTGTCAGACTCGCCTGGACAATAAACACTATAATTGGTGAGAGGCGTGAGTAAAATTTTTTAATATTCATTCGCTGTTGTTTGACGTTTCTTGAAATTTATTTTGATTTATTATTGACAAAATGAAGAGAATGAAGAATCAAAAGAAACAAAATTAAATAAGAAAAAAAAAAAAAACGGGAATATAAACATTTATTATTCAAGATGCGCTTTGAGCAGTCGAAGCAGATTTCACTAAAAAAAAATATGAGTGGCAATAATTCAGCGAATCAAAGCATGGGTATAATGTAGAATCCCTCCAGTAGTGAAGAGCTCAACTTTGCCAGAAAGGAGTACTCTGACGTAACTCGGAATATGACTAGGCCAAATATAGAGTGCTTTATATATGAGAGTTGACTGGACTTAGAGTAGCAACAAGTGGTCTAGAAGAAGTTTTGTTCAAAAAAATTAGACCAACTTGTACATTTAGGACCATTGACCTCCAATTGACCCCGTTGTCGAGTAGTAGCATATTTCAATGATAGCTCAATGCTAACAAAAAAAAAAAAAAAAAGACAGCTTCAGTCATTGGTTGGAAAATTCCACACGAGAGTAGTCCTGGTATTTTTGTGACTAGTCAGAGATTAGTTGGAGAGCAGTAGGAATCGCCGCAGGGATTCTTTCTTTTATTTGAAATTCGTTCGACTCGAAGCAATGGAATATAAATAAAAAGTTCAAGGACACATTTATCAACTGCATTGCGTGTGGAGCAATTTAATCCGCTGTGCTATCCGTTGATCTATAAATGGATTCAGCAAGTGAAAAGCTCCGATTAATGTGGTATGAAAAACTTTCAAGAATCAAGTTTAATCAAAGAAATAAAAATAGAAAAGAAAAAAAAAAACTCTGACATATGGTATAAATCGTTATAGTTATGAGGAGTCTTTGTTCCTTTTGCTTTTAAGGATTATAGGGCATTAAAGGCTTAAAGCAATGTTCTCAATCTTTAAGGTTGATCTTGTGATTGACTTGATCTTCTACGCCCCCATTAAGAAGCATTACTTTATGAGTACTTAAACACTCCCCATTAACAGTGATGGTCATGATTGTCAGTATTGGGTTAAGACAAACTTCTTGACGATCCCTTTTGGGGCTCTCACATGGAAATATCAAAATGTCGGAGGCATTTCGAATTGTCAGCACATTTCTTTATTAATCTAAGGCTGAAAACACATCAAAGCCAACAAAACGTTTTTTTGACGTACAGCAAAAAACGCTTTTCGACATAACCCAAACCAACGCCAACAAATTTGTCGAACTCAAACAAAATCCAAGCCAACAGCTTTCTGCATGTTTTTTTGTCGAAGCTTCTGTTTCGACGTCGACAAGCGTTCGCAACGTTTTGTCGAGTTCGGTATGGGTTGCTGTATGGAGTGCCATATATGAACGGCGTTCGAACAAATGCGTTGACCAACAAAACGTTGTGTCGTACTCGGTTTGTGTTGCTAGAGATAAGAAGCAATCAGGGGTGTCACAGAATCCGATAGTTGTCGGAATCGGAATTAAAACCGATCAAAAATTCATACAGAATTTACAAATTTTGTTGTTTTTGGTTTTGAATCGGAACCATTATCGGTTCTTAATTACACAGAACCCTATTTTATCGAGCTGTCTATGAAATATATACGAAAATTCAGTCGACTAAAAATCCAATTCCGACAGCTATCGGATTCTGTGACACCCCTGAATATATAATACTTTTGTCGAATTCGACATGAAACAACGTTTTGTTGGCTTTGGTGTGTTTTCAGCCTAAGGGCTGGCTTTCAACGGTGACGATTGATCGAAATTCAACTGATGTGAGTGCACATTCCACGTAAAAAAAAAAAGGAAGAAAAGAGCGAAAAAATTTTACAATATTTTATTTTAAGTATATATTCTTAAATTTTTCAACCGTGCCTACTGTCGTCGTTCCGTACCCTTCCTTGACCAAATTCCTCTTTGCAGCCATTAAAAAACAAAAAAACAAAAAATAAATAAATAAACACGCGACAAGAAACGAAAAAAAATTTCCTCAGTGAGATCTCAACATTATCGCAATCCATCAGGAAGCAAAAGAGCAAGACGCCCCTTTTTCCTTTGCAAAAAAAAAAGAAAGAAAGAAAAAAAAAATGAAAATCACATCTCGACTTTGAAGACTCTCGGGAAAAGCTATCAAAGCGAAACAAAAAGGGGGTGGACTCTCCGAAATCCGTTTCCTCCAATCGATTTGGTCTCATCCCCCCTTTTCCTCCTCCTCCACCACCCTCTTTCAACCGAATTCGTTCAGTGTAATTACAGCTTCAAATTCAAGCTCATTTTATTCGATTTATCTTGCAAACGTTTTAATACGAGTGCGTTAAATAATTTCCAGCCATGTCATTCAATTTATAAACACTTAAGTATCACACGCACCCCGCACAATTAATATTTTTCCTGCCGCCCGTCGCCACCCCGTGTGCTGGTGTGGTGATTATTTTAATTTTTCTTTTTTTTTACTTCTTTTTTCATCGGCTTGTGTCTTTGATTCCTCCTCTTCACTCTTTCGCGTTTCGAGTTTCGCCCCGTCCTAAAGAGCGAAAGTAATTTTCATATATTGTAACAATATGATCAAAAATCGTCCCCCGCTCCGTCTGTGTCATCATGTTCATGTCATTGTAAAATGTCGTTGCTCATACGCTGTGCTGTGGTCCCAACGGTTTTATGTTACGTTCATTACCCGTGCTCCTAAAAGCAGGCAACAAATTTTGTACACATTGTCCTTAGAGTACGTTCACACAAGAAATTGCACAATCGTAAAATAGCGAAAGAAAATCGTAAAAAGACAGCGGGAAGAGACAAGGAAAAAAAGATGGAAAGGGGATGGAAAGGAAGAAAATGAAAATTTATTTTTGAAGAAGAGCACACTCCACCCGCTCCCATTGAACAACCCAGCCATCTGCCATTTTTGTGTTTTGCGTCTTGTGCAACCATCGAAGGGTGCTATGTGTACGAACAATGTCGTCATCAGTGTATCGCCTTCAGCGTTTATTGTCGCGCATATTAGAACGTGTACTACGAAGAGCGTGAAGAAAATTCACTTTCGCCCACACCCAGGTCTGTATAGAGGAGGGGGGATGGAAAAGGGGCATTTTCCCACGGGCTTTATGAAGGGGCCCACAATTGGCAAGGGGATTTTGTTGGCGCACATTTCTGTGAGGACCCCGGAAAAAAATCCCCCGGGCCCCAAATTTCTCTCTACGGGCCTGCCCACACCCACACCACCTACACCCCACTCGCACTTTCCTTTAGTCTTTTCAATTGAGATGCTCTTTAAGTTTTCCTGTTTACTTTTTCTCTTAAGGAGTTGGTATAAAATTGCACCAACTTTTGCACAAACTTTTGTGCAAACTTTTGCACAAACTTTGCACAAAATTTTGCACAAACTTTTGCACAAATATTTGCCTTTAAATTATCCCTGCAAATTATCCATAAACAAATCCTTACTAAAAAATCGATTGTACAGAACAAATAATCGAGCAGAGCTCAAATCGAATCATATTTTTAACACATTAAATCTTATTCACCTATTCGTTAGGGCACAAGGATATCACTTGCATGAATGCATATCTAGATTAGATTTCGTTTATTTCGAAATTCACAAAACAAATCCGATTGCCATTTCCGAGAAAATCCATATGAAACACAAATACCTATGTATGTACATATTAATGTATGTATGTACGTAGGATGTTTGGAGGAATTTCCTGAAAAAACAATTCGGTGAATTTGCTCTCGGCTTTCTCAAGCATACACACACTCGTATATCCATCCTTTTTCCGGGAAACTGCTCTTGTGTAATGCACTTTCGTTCAACCTTCAAACTTGATATTCGAAATCCTTTTTGCTTGTTGTTGTTGTTGTTGTCCCTCTTCTTCTTCTTCTTCATCTTCTTCGTACTAAAATAATCTACTCGGAATTTTCCTCTTCAATGCGATCTGAAATAACTGAGAGCCAGAAACTGTGAAATTCAGAATCCGATGATGAAAACAAAATAACACCAAAAAAAAAAAAAAACGAATGAAAAGACGAAAAAACTTTCCTGGAAACTTACTTTACGGACAAAAAACATAAACACAAAAACAAAACAAAAAATTAACCAAAAAAAAAACAATTGGAATAAAAACTGAAGAAGAAAGAAAAACCACCAAAAAGAAAAAAGGCTGCGCCGCTCACTACTGCTGCTGCTGCCTGCTGCTTAAGTACCTCTAAAGGACATGATGGAAGCCATGCTTAAAGCTTGCAAATTACGTGTCACAGTGGTAAGAGGAATCGCATACTTTGGAAAGAAAATAACGACGCGACAACAATTTCGTAGACCAATAAATAAAATACACACAAACAAAATTACCAAAGGATATATGTATGTATATAGTGCGCAAAAGAGAATTGTAAAAGAGGAGGAGGAGAAAGAGACAGAAAAAGAAAAAGGAAAAAGTATATGGAAAGCGTGATTGAATTGAGCGGTGAGTGATGGTGGTGGTGCTGCTCCTGGTCCTGGCGGTGTTGATGGTGAGCAAACACTATGGATGTGCCCATGGTAGTGCAGACCGCGTGACGCAGTGCCGCGACCGCCTGTGAGTGCGTGACACGCAACTTAGTCCGTGTTTAGATGTGGAGACTTTTGTCGCGGATACTCATAGTTTTATGGTGAGAAAGGGGTGGGGGAAAGGAAAGGGGGCGCGGGGCTTTGCCGCTCAAAGTAACGATATTGTCGCGTCCGCATATACCATAAGTATGTACATATCTAATTACCTTTCAGATTTGCACAGAAATTTTGATAAATATTAACCCATATTAGACTGGATAGATTTTTTTTTACCAATATCAATGGGGCCATTTGTTGTTGTCGTTTTAAAATCGGTTAAAAAGACCTCATGAGCTAATCAAACGCGCAGTAGGGTCTGGATAAAGTGAACCAATTTTCGCAAGGCCTGTTCGAGGCTGTTCATACTATCGAGGCCTGTTCATATTACCCAAGTGTTTCGCTTTATCGACGCCTATTCATACTATCGAATCTGTTCACAATATCGAGGCTGTTCACACTATCGAGACTGTTGACATTATCGACACCGGTTCATATTACCGAGGTTTTTTGCACCATCGACGCCTGTTCATACTATCGAATTTGTTCACACTATCGCGGCTGTTCACA
The DNA here is from genome assembly GCA_020466095.1 of Chlorops oryzae. Lineage (NCBI taxonomy): Eukaryota > Metazoa > Arthropoda > Insecta > Diptera > Chloropidae > Chlorops > Chlorops oryzae. Next base: position 9,380,790 of record CM035806.1, on the reverse strand, counting down.
CTATCGAGACTGTTGACATTATCGGCACCGGTTCATATTACAGAGGTTTTTTGCACCAATGACGCCTTTTCATACTATTGAATTTGTTCACACTATCGCGGCTGTTCACACTATCGAGACTGTTGACATTATCGGCACCGGTTCATATTACCGAGGTTTTTTGCACCAATGACGCCTTTTCATACTATTGAATTTGTTCACACTATCGCGGCTGTTCAGACTATCGATACTGTTGACATTATCGACACCGGTTCATATTACCGAGGTTTTTTGCACCAATGACGCCTTTTCATACTAGAGATGCCGCGGATATCCGGTTACTATCCGGTATCCGGCATATCCGGCATAAAATGAACTATTCGGCCGGATGCCGGATACTAACTCATTATCCGGCCGGATACCGGATATTAAAAAATTTCACAGTTTTTCATATAAATCTCCTTGAAGGAAGCCCTTTATGAAATAATTAAGTAGAACAAAACGATTTGTAATGATGACGACTTTTATGTGTTTATGTATTTCAAAAAATCAAAAAAAAACGTACAAAATCCTTAGATACGCTAGAAGATCAATAGAAAAAGATAGAAAACATTTCTTATTTTTGTTTTACATTTAATACTCATAGTTAACGAGTGGTAAATTGTGATGAATAAATACCAGTTTTTCTGCGTTTACAGCCAACAAACGATTTCGCTTATTTTCGTAGACCAGACCCGCCTCGGAAAAGAGTCTCTCGCTATTCAACTATCCGGTTGCCGGATATCCGGCTATCCGGCCTCGCAGCTTGCCGGATATCCGGTATCCGGTATCCGGCAAAATCACTATCCGCGGCATCTCTAGTTCATACTATCGAATTTGTTCACACTAACGAGTCTCAGTTTTCACATGCTTATGTTTTCCTAATGATCTTTGAATGATCTTTCTCGCGAAAAGTTAGAACACCAGCGTAAACTGTTATATAGACAAGCCTCAGTCCATGTGTTCACTCAATCCGGGGTTCATAACATCCCTACTCGGCTGACTGTGTATTTAGAAATAGAAATACTGTTAACCGCTTTCTTGAATTGGGGTCTTCAGATTCCTCAGCCAAGTGTTGCGGGTGCTTTCTGGTGTATTTTTTTGTTTTTTATTTTTAATTAAAAGAGTCCACAAAAAGTTCAGAAGATCTCTCTTATACTTCTCTCCTTTACGAATTTGATTTGTGTTTTGCACCATCAAAGGCGCCACAGTCGTTCATGCATTCATCTAAAAATTTTTAGTGCTGCAGTCAAGCAAAAGAGTACCTACATACCTCTTCTCGACTTTGCATACCAACGTATCTATGTACTTATTAAGACACCTCCTAAACGTGTGGGGCGGTGAACGGTGAACGGTGTCCTTCGTTGCTTCCTTCTGTCGACAAACAATCGACAAACGAGAAGCGACGACTACGACAAAGTTTCCACTTTGTAAAGTGACAATGATGACGTTGCATCTGCAGAGACTACATTTTCTATACATATTTTATAAACTAAGTTGAATTGAAGTTTTGAAGTTGGTAGCAAAAATATTTGCTTTATTCGTTTGCAGTTAACTTCACTTTCTGGATTTTCTACTTCCGTTCGTCATATTTGCTTCATTTACATTTCCGTTCAACCGCCCTCCCTCACGCCCAACAACTTTCACACGAAAGCTACTCAGAAAAAAGTTTTTAAAAAATTTAAAAAATAGCAAAAAATAAAAATAAATAAAAAGAACACGGAGAAGATGAGCGAAAAACAACAACAATATGACAACGTAAGGAATGACTGTGTACGCATTGGATTCACTATCGTCCTTTCGCTTTTTGGATTTCATTTTTATTTATTTTTTTTTTTTTTTGGCAACGCCGGCAATGATAAAGCTGAAAATATGTAGCAACACTCTCGTTGCATCGTTTGTTCATTTATTTGCTCACTGACTAGTTGACTGACTGACTGACTGACTGGCTGACTGGGTTTTCCACCATCACAGCAACCGTGTCGATGTGTGTGTGTGTGTGTGTTGTCTGTCGCTCCGTCGAAAAGTTTTCAAGCTGTGAGTTGGCTTGACTTTGGCTGTTAAGTTTTCGGATGTTCTTGCCCCCTTCCATTCCATTCCATTCCGTTCCGATCCGATCCTTCGCTCCGTCGCTACTTCGTTCCAAGGTGGCTGAAGTAGAACTAACAAAAAGAACAAAAGAAAAAAGGGCAGAAGAACCCAAATGAATTCTCAGTGTATGCTATGCAGGAATTTTAAATTGAATTGAAGTGCGCTTAAGAGTGTTGCCAAGCAGAAAGCGGTTTAGCGAACTCGTGGGAAAAGTTATAATTTTCGCTTTTCTTCCTTCAATTTATAATTTTTTTTTTTTTTATCATTATTTTGTTCTTCTTATTTTTGTCTTTTTACACAAAACTTTCTATCGTTCTCTCCTCCATCTTCAGATTCATTTTCATTCACATTGTGAGTGCATATTCTTGAAACGCCGAAAATTTAAGGCAAATTCAAAATTCAAAGGGTCTGGCCGGTTGAGCAAAGGCATGCGGCTCTCTGAAAGGAATTTTTAAAATTTGTTGATTTTTCGATAGGTGCAATCTAAAAATAGTGTGGAGACCACTGTTTTAGATTCTTATTTTCAATAGTCCTTGAGATATCCTTGAAAATCAATTTTTGGTAAGCCTTTTTTCAAAATTAAATTTCTCAACACCCAATTGATATAGAACGACGAACTAAAAAGATTATGTTAGACAATAAAACGGAGAAACTAAAAAAATTTTTTTTAATTTTTACACTGAAGAAAAATTTTTCACAAAATTAAAAAGAAAATTTTGAATATTTTTTTCAGTGTACTCCCAGTTTTGCGCCGCTCTATAAATTTGTTTAAAAAATGGCCCCTAGTGTTTGCTTTCATTTGAAAGAAAAAAATATTCAAATCGGATGGCGGAACAGTGCGATATTCAAAAAATTGCAAGTGCACCTACATATATGCTCCCAGTACTAATACATATCCAGTACAAATGTGTGCAATATCCCAGTAGTCAGCGGAGCCACCACAACACTAGCGATTTCACTAGTCACTGGGTGTCGGGGATAGGTCCCTTTCCTATCCAAGACGCTGGCGAATTTAACATTACGATCTCATTGCCGGGGACAGGTCGTCCTTTCATGCGCCACCTTTAACCAGTCATTTCACTAGCGAAAAGGGGCAGGAAAATGGCCCAGCACCAGCGACTGAGAAAAAAGAAAAATTTCATTTTTTGTTTTGACTTTTTTTACATTTATTTATTTTATTAATTATAATATTTTTTTGTTTATCTAATTTTTATTTTAAATCTTTTTTATATACTTCTCTTAAAATTATCTCGCCTCGAACCGCTGACCACCAGATCGCTGGGCGAATGCCTTAACCATTACGCTAAACGAACGAATTTAATTTCTTGGTCAAAATGCTCACTTGAGCTTAGCGTTGCTCAGATTTTGGGAAACGAATTTTTTCACTCCAAAAATTGTTTACTTGAAAATGAACCATTAAAAAAAAAATAATAATTAAACCCTAAAAATTTAGGGGAAAATGTTTGTCTTCCAAAATAACTGAACTGTGAACAAAAAAAAAAAAAACTCTAATTTATAAAAAAAGTAAAAAATTTAGGAAAAATTCTCGCCGCCCGCAGGGATTGAACCCCGAACCTCCCGGCTATCGAGTCATAATTTGAACCACTGCGCTATCGAACGCTTGACGGGCAAATGATCAGAATGCGATGTAAAAGCAGACAACAGCAAAAACAATCATACGCAGCGAATAGGGAAATGTGAGCTGAGGCCTATCTACTCTTTCAGGTTCATGTGGTAGGTGAACCTGTGGTATGTGGTGAAATGGCTAGCCATCAAGGACTGGCACTTTGGCATGTCACAAATATCGGGGGCGACCTGCTGACTACTGGGATGGTACAAAAACAAATCACTCATACGCCAAGTCTTAAGTATAAAAAAATATGCTCTCAAGTTTTCTTAAATATCTCAAGAAGCTATTCATCGATTTAAATGAATCTTCTTTTGAATAAAAGTTTAAGCTGAGAGGTATGTTTTTAAAATAGCAAAAAAGTATTACAAAACCCGGAATGCACTGAAAAAAAAATAGTCAAATTTTTGTTTTCTTTTTTGTGCAAAAATTTTTCTCAGTGTAAAATATAAAAAGAAGTTTTCTCGGTTCCTTGTTTTGTTAACAATGATTCACCGTTTGTTTCTATCTTTCTATCTATATTAGTTTTTGAAATATTTAGAAAAATAAACTGCATATTTTTATACTTAAGACTTGGCGTATGAGTGATGTGTTCTTGTACCATATTGCACACATTTTTACTGGATATTAGTACTTAGATATTAGATATTAGTAATTCCGGTACCTGCGAGAACTACTAATATGTGGAAAAATGTGTTAAAGTTTCAAAGCAATCGGTTAGATTGTTTGGCCTGTAGGATATTCACCGTACCAGAAAACGACGTTTCGAAAACAACGCTGTAAGTTTTTTATTACTAAGTGTTTCGGTCTGATTTTTTTTACAGCATATTCTCAATAGGTTTTGTATATTAGACTATGCAGGAAAACGCAATTTCTTATTGTCAATCATAAAGTTTAAAAAAAAAAGAAGCATAGAAAAAAACGTATTTCGCGGTACTTGAATTCGTCTACCTATTTAAAAAAAATTTTTCCTTTTCTCTCTTAAGTACTTATTATTTCTGTGACAACAATTCTGCTGAGCTTCTTAGCCACCCACCTTTGAATAAAAATATTTATTCCTACGAAATCTAAAGAACCTTTAAAAAAAAAAAGCAATAATTTTTTCGTTTTTCAGGGGGTAACCCCTTACCATTCTGTTGTGTCCCTTTGGTAGCTGATGTCCTTTCGTCGTTAAATAAAAGCACATAAAAAAAACCACTCACAATCTTAATATATTTATAGTGCCTTAAACAGCAAAAGAAGGAATGAAAAGAGAAGAAATGAAAAGAAAAAAAAAAAATATTTAAGCCTACATAGTAGGTCCTTTTGATACAGGTTGTCCTTCTTCTCGTTGAGCGCAACTTTTGCTTACTGTCAAATGCAGAGAATGACGCGGCAAATCGCTCCATTAAATTGCTTTTTATTTAATTTAATTTTATTCCATTTTATTTTATTTATTCCTTCTCTTTTTTGTATATTTTTATATATATATTTTTCATATTTTTTTTTTTTTTTTTTTTTATAATAAAAGACATTGTCCTTCGAGAATGATGATGAGCCGCCTTCACATCGAAAGTACAATTTGATGTCCAAAACGCTTAAATTCATAGCAAAGACATCAACTTTCGCATAAATTTGCATAAATATTAATGTCAACAGATTAAATTTGCTCTGCATTAAGCAATAATAACAATAATAATAACATTACAACAACATGACAACAACAAAAACCAACAGCAACATGGATAGCAGCAACAAACGCAATAACAAGGAAAGCAATAATAACAATCTGCCCTCAGATCGGCTCTAAGTATGATAGCAAGTGGTATTGGCATGACAAGCGGAAACGGAAGGATACAGAGTGTGTGTGTGTGTGTGTGGTGTGTGTGTGTGTGTTTGTGTGTGAGAGCGAGAGGGAGGGTGATAGCGAGAGCGAAAAAGAATATTTCATTATGAAAGCAGAAGTAATCCTTGAATCGAGTTACTCAAGCCCTTCCTTTTGCCGTCCTTCGTGCTGGCTATAATCCAATTTAATGTTGATTTTAACAAAGTGATGTTGCTTTTGTTATGCTCTTTGTTGTTGTTATAGATATTAGATCTACCTGTGGTTGTTTTTTTTTTTTTTTTTTTTTTTCTTTTGCTTTTGTTTCGCCTTAAAATGATTACGGCTCAACATGACATGCCATCGGTCGTCGGTCCTCGGTCGTCGGTCGTTGGTCGTTGGTCGTTGGTCGTCGGCAGTCGGTCGCATTCATTCATATCCGATTTCGCATTCGAAAACATATTTGTGTATTTCCATTTCTGCCTGCTGAGCAAACAGCAAAAGGACAAGCCAAAACAACTCACCGACCGAGCACACACTCACGTCTGCTATAGAATTTGCCTATGGATACATCCATTAGCGCATAGAACTATTCAATTCGTGCTGCATGTGCCAGAGAAAGGATTCGCATATCCTTATTTACCCTTTTGCTCGTGCTTGCGATGCTTCATCGTTGAAACGCTCAAGCGGAAGCGCCGGCATTAAGCAGGCAAAGGATATGTAGAGGAAGTCCTACAATGCACTGTAAAGAGATTTGCAAGGAGAACATGAAACAACAACAACAAAAACCAGAAAATACACGAACGAATGGACAAGAAATCATGGAAACACTGGCATGCCATGCACGCGTCTGCGATACTTAGGCACGTACGTGCGGTTTTTTGTTTGAAAATGGTTTTCGGCTTAAATGGGGAAAATTTTTTCATTTTTTTATTTTTTTTTTATTCGTTTTCTTCTTTTATTCCTTTCGTTTTTTCACTCTTTGACTTTTCAGTTATGCTCGAAGCGTGCTTTTTGATGAAAAAGCAAACAAAAAAAAAAAAAAAAAAAAAAATAAGAAAATAAAAAAATGCAAAAAAAAAATGTAGGGAATGATATTAACTCTCACACTCTGGGCTTGAGAGGAATAGTTTTTTTTTTTTTTTTTGTCTCCTTGTTTGTTTATTTTAAACTCAAAATCCTCAAATGCAGCCCTGCTTAGAATGACAGAAAAAACGGCTTTGATATATTTTTTTTTTTACTTTTTGTAGTAATGAGTCTTAGATATGGATTAAATACTTGCTGATTGTATGTAAGTAAGCCAATTAACTCAACGCTTAAAGTGTGAGAGGGACACCAACAGTGTTGTGCAAAATAATAGCAACCAAAATCACTTTTTAACTTGTTTTTATTCTTATATATTTTGTTATTGCTTTTGTTTTTCCCAAATATTCTTTGTATAGTAAGCTCTATTACTTTGCACGTGAAAATCCAAGCTTTTAGGCAAAAAAAAGTAACGTTTTAGTACAAATTGAAATTTAAAAAAAGTATCTTTTATTGTGCACAGCACTGTACTATATATTTAATTTTCTTGAAAACTCTACACTTTCGAACACTTCGTGGGTAAATTTTCACTCGAAAAAGTCAGAGCTTCAAATCGGCTATTCTCATACATACATATTTACTCTGCAAGAAATATTGACTCATGGTGAGGGAAAGGAAAAAAGTCAGATGCAACCCTGCTTAAACAATACTTTCGATTGCTTGGACTTTTTTTTGTGTGAATATCTATATACTTGAGCTGTAAAAAAGCACAAATTTACACCACTCGAATTTATTAGTTATTTTTCGTCAAGTAATCGGTACTAAGCACTCGTTACTTAATACTCGTTATATTTTTTTAAAGTAAGCTCATTGAATCCGCACCCAGTATTTAGTAATCAAATATCAATTCAAACTCACTCTTTTATCATAGTGTTTTGCGGATCCATTATTTTAGTACTTAACCCTCTAATGCCACAATTTTTTTTTTTTTTTTTTTTTTTCACTGAAAAGTTCAGATAAGACTAATTTAGTGTAGAGAAACATGAATCTGAAATTATTAGGTATAATTTTTTTTTTTTTTTTTTTTTTTGTAATTTGTTCGAAAAAAGTCCGTCTAGAGAAGGAGCCAGGAATTAGAGGGTAAATTAATCCGATAACCATCAGATGGCATGTGTGCAAAAAACATTACTAGTAACGAGATACTTCCAACAGTAACGAGACGTTATTGATTACTGACTAATTACAGTAATCGTTACCTTTTACCGAATAGTAACGATTTTTTTCCGCTTTAGTATATAAATTTCGTATGGTCACTTTATTTTCGCTTCATATGAATCTGGGCTCTTAAAGATGACGGCAGAATAGACAGAAAATAATCGAAGAATTTTATTTTCAAAATTTCTCGTCATTTTCTCGGCATTTTAAAGGGCTAAACGAATCATATTCATGTGACAATATAAAATATGGGAACTTTTCGAACAAACATCCTCATCCAACTCCAACCGATGACATTTTCCTTCTTCTTCATTATCCTTCTGATAGTGCCTATAACACAAATAAAAAACAATGGAGTCAACTGCAGCACAGACATACTCATACACACACACTCAATATATATACACACACACACACACACACAAGTGATACCTCATACTCATTGGAATTGCCAACTGCCACCGATGTTGTCAGTTAATTTTTCCTCTAACATAATTTACGTTTAACATGCGATTTCATACCTACGACCGCAATGTAAGGTGCTCTTAATAGCTCAAATCGGTAGGCGGAACTGACGGGGTATAAAGAAAGAGCATTATAAATTATTAACCCGGCTGAGTAGAGCAGCGCCGAGTCGTATTGGCGTATGTACCATGGAGAGTGTGTTCACACACAGAGCCGACATTCCCATACGAACGAGTTCATAGCAATTCAGAATGAAGTGCGGTATACAGAAAGCCGTAGAATTTATATGCATATGTAAACAAACATATGTACGCATGTATGTCTGTTCATCTGAATG